>NW_024121211.1:11192936-11281102 GCF_016745375.1 Pimephales promelas | reverse complement strand
ACAAATACTTGTCACACATTTTGCATTTTGCCGAGATTTCGTTAATTTGTAGAAAAGTGAAGCCACACTTTGGACCGCCGACGTAAGCTACTCATGTTCGACTCGCCAACACTTCTGGTAGACGCTTCTTCGTTGGTGTTGTCCAGCGGTTTCTTCTTCCGCTCGGCGGACTGTGAATATCGAAACTAGGAATTGAAATTTTAACTTTTGAACGATTCCGGGAAAAACGAAAAGTTAGTCCCGGTTCCAATCGATACTCGATTCTCGATACCCAACCCTACTTAAATGTTGCCTGAACGTTCTGAAACAAGTAGTTACATTTTTGGTTAGACGAACATTCGACTGACCCAGCTTACAAAAAAATAATTTAAATAAATTCTTAAACATTTTGTTAATGTTTCTGATTTAGTTATGGGAACGTTATAGTTCATGTATTCTTCTCTTATGTTCTCCGAATGTTCAAAACATCCAGTTTTATAAAAGTTGACATTGTTTAATGCGAACATTAAGGCAACATTCCATTTGATTACTTTGCAAACATTATGGGGACTAACGTGAACATTCTGAAACAAATACACTGTAAAACATACTCAATAAGTTATGACTTATTAGTTTTACATTGCTTTATGGTTTTACATTGCTTTAACTCATCAAAATAAGTTAAGCAACTTTTTTTATTAGTTATAAAAAGTTATACTCTGTTTATTTAATTTAAGTTGAAATGACTTAATCATCCAAGTTGATTGTACTTAAACATTTAAGGCAGTGTAGTAACTAATGTAGAAACAGTCTACAGTTTTTTGTTAACATTTTGAGAACATTCCCTGTTAGCTAAGAAAACTTTTCAGATAAAAAAAAATGTGTAAATAATGCTTTTGTGCTAACATTTTGAGAACATTGTGAAAGACCGGATAACTCTGAACGAACATAACGTGACTGGAAGATTGTTTGTTCATTACTTTGAGAGAACCTTTCTGAGAACTTCTGTTAGCTACCTGATTTGATTTGAGTTTTGTTATATGATAATAATAGACTGGCCCGAGAGTTTTAATAACATCACCTGCAGGTGACTGACAATGGAGAGCAGCTGTTTAACAGACAGTTTTGCATATCTGCAACCTGGCGGTTAGAAAGAATATATCCCCCCTATAGTCACATACATAAACACAAAATAACAGTCATTGTGTGTGACGTCATGGCCTACCTGTATGTTTACATCCATTCTCACCTTTAAGAAATGACAGTATTGGGTTCTATAGTGTTCATTCAGAAACCTTATTCATAATGCATTCATAATACACTAGGTTGGCCTAATAACCAGTAAATCTGATCTCTCTCACATATAGACGGGTGAGGAGGAGGGAGAAGGATGAATGTGAAAGGAAGGGAGGGCTGAGAGAGAGAGAGAGAGAGAGAGAGAGGGATAGCAGGGGCGCGGGCAGATGGTCGGGCTGGTGTGGAGTCTTGCTTCGGTGGAAATCCCTGAGTGCTTAACCCCTCCTCCACTAGGGAGAGATGTGTCATGACAACAGTTCTCCCCCCTCTCTGCGGCAGATCCTCACTGCTATCACCAATCCGGGCCCCCAGAGGAGAAGAAACAGCTCTGTCAGTCTGCCTCCGCAATACTCTTCACATCTGCCTTTGTGCAGGTCCAGGGATAGATAGACAGACAGACAGAGAGACAGATTTGAGAGACAATTGAGTCATAATGGATGTTTAAAATATTGACCTGAATATTGAAAAAAACCTGCACGTCTCTTCTTTTAGAGCCACTGATGCCCTCTACTGGCTCACCACAGCCACAACACCCACCTTATGATCCATGTAAACAGTCTCTGCAACAGGTCAAAGATATTACATTGGTTCTCAGCCTTTTTTGATTCCATGATCCCATTGTCCCAAGGCCCCCAATGTAGGCGGAGCTATTTATGCTGTAATGACAAAGCTGCTTTGTGTTATGTAATTTATGCAATAATAGTTAAATTCCAAAATTCTAGTTTCAAGAATGGAATTTTCCAGCGGATCTCGTGTGGGTTCTACATCTATCTATCTATCTATCTATCTATCTATCTATCTATCTATCTATCTATCTATCTATCTATCTATCTATCTATCTATCTATCTATCTATCTATCTATCTATCTATCTATCTATCTATCTATCTATCTATCTATCTATCTATCTAAAAAACAGATAAAAAAGAGGACAGATAATGTTTTTCATTTCAGAAAATAAAATGCTGAAAATAAATAAATAATGAATGAACGAACGAATGACTCAATACATATTGGATAATTGTTGCATTGATTGTAGGGAGTAAAAAAATTCAACTTACAGTAATATCAAGTAAATTATGTTGCTAAACGCCCATGCAAACTTCACTATTACACCAAAGGAGGGCAGTGTTTCATGTTTTATAGTAATACTATCTAACACCTGTTGCCATGTGCAAAAGTACACAGAGAATAATGGATTTAGGCAAGCATTCATCTGTAGATATTCTAAGAACAGATCAAACATTTCTCTTCAAAGAAACCAGTCACACATCATCGATGGGGTGGGGAGGTGTTGGGATCATGTTCAAATAATTGTATGTGACAAATCCTTAGGTGTATAAGGAGAAGTCCATTTGTGAACCCTCCAGGTCTCAAGAGCGTGTTTGAAGTCATGAGATATCGTGTGATTGTGTGAGTGAAAGGAAAGTCACTTTATCGACCGAGGTCCAGTAATTTAATAAAAATGGACTGTTCTAGGGTTGATAGTTTTCATGATTACACATGAGTTTTCATGATTAGACACTAATGGTAGGCTACTCTTCTTCTAAGAAGTCTGGGCTGTGTGTGATACCGATGCTGTGAGGTTTAGTCTGTCTTTTAAAATTATTTATTGTTTATTTCTGAGTTCGTAGACCCAGATCAAAAAGAGAGTCCACTGAGACGCTATCTAGAGAGCGTCTCAGTGGTGAGAGAGATCTACAAGCTGCACATGTATTTTTTATGAGAGAAAGAAAAATCTTTGGTGAGGTGTGAATTCCCACCTCAAACCAGTATTTTGCAGTATTGACATTCTCAGCTAACTAGTTTGTATTCGTAGAGCGTTATGCACACATTCTATTTTAGGTTGTGGGAATTGTGATTACAGATGCTATAAAGATGTGAAAATCCAGTTTACTTCATGTTATTTTAAAGTTAGCATAATGTTCTTGCAATGTTCTTTTTAATCCTTGTTCATTTCAACAGCCTAATAATAATAATAATAATAATAGGCATAGCAATTAAAATAGGTAGAATTTATGGGAAAGTTATGTAAAATTTTCAGGCAAATATATACATTCTCACATTTGACAAATACATGAAGTATTTTGAAATCGTTTAGATATTTTCAGTGACCTTTCAAGAGACTCATTTTAAGGGCATTTAAAGAAAAAGCATGCCGAAAACACCATGCAAAAGTCATGGAAAATCTTTTTCATAGAATTCACACTAGAGAGAATCTCCAAGACTATGATTTTCTGTCTCTCTTTTTCTTTCATGTTAATGCTTTAAGTTTTAAAGGAAATGGGTAGTCGACATGACATGCAATTTTACTGTCTTCAAAGAAATGGCTAATCATTATTTTTGTTATATTTTTATCCTTTGGTTAGACAGAAAAGAACACATTTTCTCCATGAAAAAAAAGAAAAAGATCTTCTAATTTTATAGCCATTTTTTATTGTTCTTTATGAGTCTCCTCATCTGTAAACTGTTATGGTCTGACTATTTGTTTCCCCCTGTTTTCGAGTATTTTGGTTTAGTCCTGTTCTGTTTTCCCGCCACTCATGTCTACCTTCATCAGTTCATCTTCTTCACCTGTGTCTTGTTAACCCTCAGGTGCTCTTCGTTTCGGAGTCACACTTGTTATCTTCCCGGTCAAAAGTGACCGGACACCTAAAAATGAAACTTTCTCCATCCCAGTAAAACCAATGCAATTTATTTTTGTTCTATAATATTTATTCTTTTTAATTTAGTATTTTGAGACAGTTTGATTGAATTTATTAATATTTATGCAATATTTATGGTTTATTTTTGCCATGGAAAAGTATATATATTTTTCTAAATATATATAATTTAAAAAAAAAAAATATGAATGCAGTATTTTTAGTATACTATAGAGTCTTGGCCTTCAGAAAAAAAAATATTTTTTGAAGAAAATTAGCACCATCTAGTTACAGTATAGAGAAAAAGCGTAGAATCATGGTGTAATCACTAGCCTTCGTTTCGGAGTCCACACTTGTTATCTTCCCGGTCAAAAGTGACCGGACACCTAAAAATGAAACTTTCTCCATCCCAGTAAAACCAATGCAATTTATTTTTGTTCAGTTATATTTTTTCTTTTTAAATTTTGTATTTTGAGCCAATTTGATGTTACTTATTAATATTTATGCAATATTTATGGTCCATTTTTGCCATTGAAAATAATACAAACTTTTTTTATATATACATTTTTTATTTTATTTTTTTTTAGCAGTATTTTAGGTTAAAATAGAGACTAGGCCTTCCAAAAAAAATTTTTGAAGGCAGATTAGCGCCATCTGGTAAGAGTATGGAGAGAAAGCGTAGAACCATGTTGTAACCACTAGATGAAATGTACAGTTCTCTATGGAGAGGCATGTGAATTCCCCAGCTGTTCATGGACACGTTTACTTATTTTTTTTTTGTTATAGGTGGATTTCAACATATATTTAAACAATCTCAAAGACTATTTCTTATCAAGTTTTAGATTTTTAGTGATTTAAAGTTTTAGATTTAATAGTGATTTAAAGTGTAAGTTTTTGCATTATGATTACAGTCAAACCTAAACATTGTGTTAGAAAGAGAATGCTTGGAAGCAAATTTTATACACATTTTTTTATTCTGAATTTGTACAAAAAACAAACAAAAAAACAATGCAATTCATTCAATTATAACACTTTATGTAAAATAATATTTAATGAGCATGTCTATTTGTGTCACTGAACCGTAACAAATATATAGGTGTGTGTTTATTTGTGCGTGTGTGCGTTTGTTTGTGAGTGTGGGTGAGTGAGTGTCAATATCACAATCTTGATGTTTTAGAGTGTCACCCCTTCATTGTTGAGCACTTTTTTTCTGCATCATGGCCAATTTGTAGATTGCAAATTGTAGTTTGAAGTTGTAGATTGTTGTTTTTGTCAATTTCCCATTAATTTCCTATAGGCTATGGTCGGTCATGTTTGACAGAAGAGCAGAAGTGTATCTCATTTTTTTACGACCACTTAAAGTGCTCGAATCATGACCTCAATTTTTTTTTGTGTTCACATACATGTTGCCATAAAAGTCACGAAGTTTCGTAATTTTCTGATGAAGCAGTGATTTTTTAGAAATTCAAAACAGATTTTTTAATCACAATTTATTGGTGTTTTTGTGTATAAAAGTGTGTGTGTGTGTGTGTGTGTGTGTGTGTGTGGGTGGGTATGTCTGTTTTGCACTCTTGATGTTTTAGAGTGTCACCCCTTCAATGCTGAGCACTTTTTTTCTGCATCGTGGCCGATTTGTAGATTGTACACACAAAAATTCTCAAAGTTTTTGTGTTTTTGTCAATTTCCCATTCATTTCCTATGGTCGGTCATTTTTGACCGAAGAGCACAAGTGTGACTATTTTTTTTTACGACCACTTAGCATGCTCGGATCATGACCTCAATTTTTTTGTGTGTTCACATACCCAATGGAATAAAAGTCACCAAGTTTCGTAACATTCCGATGAAGCTGTGATTTTTAACATTTCAAAACATAAATTTTTTCGGTCAGAAATGACCGAAGAGCACCTGAGGGTTAATCACCTTCGTCTGTATTACCTGGTTTAGCTCATGGTGTCTGCATTTAGTTCGTTCAGTTCAGTCTGTCTTTGTTGGTAGGTAGTTACAGTGTCATTGGTTTTGTGAAGTTACATGGTTGTGTTTATTGTGTGTAATCCTGTCTGCCTGAACCTGTGAGAAGTTGATTTTGAGTGAACAGTTTGAATCGAGCAGCGAGCTTTTGCCTCGTCTGCCTTCTTCAACCTGCACCAGACCCGTGACAAACAGTGTTGGGTAATAAGTAATTACATTTTTGTATCAGATTCAAAATATTAAGAAGCCTAATTTTAATTAAATTATATTATATTCTTAATCAAGACTACAGTTACGTTTAGGCCTATATTGAGTATGATAACATGTTATGCTCACAATAGCAGTAAATTAAGAATAATGCATTGATTCGTTAATTCACAGAATTTTATGGACATGCGATGCAGAGATTTGTTTAGCCTACTTGAAGTCCCCTGTGAGATTTTAAGTCAATAATAAAAAAAATAAGTTCTGTCATGAACATCCAACTATTTTATCTTAGGTTCATTTTCATAGTTTTTTAGTTTGTCACCTTCAATCACATGTGTTTTTTAAAGCTTGTTTGAGGAAAATCTGCGCACAACCGATCACCGGTGGTCAGCGCAAAATGCATGCCGGTTAGAATAGGCTTGTTTGTGATGCGCCTTGCCTCACCTGAAATGTATGCGAGAGTAGGCGGCTACATTGAGAGAAGGAGTGAGAAAAGCGCAGGCCAGCCGGACAGATCTCGCTTCTCGCAGTGGATCAGACACCAGTGAGATCAAAGATTGATATTGCGGGATTCACGGGATTCATGCTCATGCACGGTGTTGCTAATAAACTGGATGTAATTTAAGTTCTGTTGCTTTTATATGAACATAAATAAAATGAACAAGACACCCAAAGTACTTGTTATTTAATTACATTACAAATGTGTTTAGCAAATTTTTTTCTTTAATACAGACTAGTGTTTTTATATATTGTTTTAATGTGTAATGTAATGAATTCTTTGAAAGGAAAAAAGATTTCTTTATATATAAAAAAAATTGTAAAGAGGTTTTTTGTATATTTTTATTTGAAATCTTGATGTATTTCATGTCTTTTGTTCCATTTCAGTCGCTCACGTTTGACGTGACGTCTTCGTGCCATTTACATTCCGTGCCTGCTCAACCGTGCAGCCCTCATGGCAGCAGGTGCTACCGGGAGAATGGCGACTCCATCCCCAGGTGAAACAGCTGATTTTCAGGCGCTTCGGGACCGCACAGGTAGATCTGTTTGCCGCCCCGGACACGTCTAAGTGCCAGTTGTTCTATTCCCTGATGGAGGAGACCCTTGGCACGGATGCTCTGGCACACAGCTGGCCCCAGGGTATTCACAAGTATGCGTTTCCCCCAGTGAGCCTTCTTGCACAGACCTTGTGCAAAGTCAGGGAGGACGAGGAGAAGGTCTTGTTAGTTGCGCCGTATTGGCCCAACCAGAGCTGCTTCCCGGAATTAGTACTCCTGGCGACAGCCCCTCCCTGGCCCATCACTCCGAGAGAGGACCTGCTCTCTCAGAGACGGGGCACCCTATGGCACCCGTGTCCAGACCTCTGGAAACTCCATGTCTGGTCCCTGGATGGGACACGGAGGTTCTAGGTGACCTACCCCCTGCGGTAGTTGACACCATCACTTCCACTAGAGCCCCCTCTACGAGGCTCCTCTATGCGTTGAAGTGGAACCTGTTCGTTGACTGGTGCTCCTCTCATCTTGCTCGATCAGAGCCGTGCTTTCCTTCCTGCAAGAAGGGTTGGGGCGTTGGCTGTCTCCCTCCACCCTTAAAGTATTTGTGTTTGCCGCACATCACGATGCTGTTGATGATAAATCTTTGGGGGAAGCACGACCTGATCATCAGGTTCCTTCAATGGAGAAGACTGAAGCCCGATTATTGCACTTCCTGTCTGACGTCTGAGTGACTGTGCCAGCCCATTCTCACCCCCAAGGCGTCACTTAACTGACATGCTTCAATATCTGATGCTTTAGGCGCCCTTTAGCGTCAGTTAGATGACGCCCTAGGATCGCGTGTACCCTACCCCCACCCCACACCTAAACCTAACCGCGTCCTCTAACTGACGCTTTCCTTTAGCGTCAGTTAGATGACGCCGTAGGATCGCGTCATGTAAGTGACGCTAAAGGGCGCCTAAAACGTCAAATATTGAAGCATGGTCAAAGGTAACGCCTTGGGGTGAGAATGCGTTGACTGTGCAGTCTGACAGTTCAAAATCTTCTAGCTGTGCCAAGACAACTCTGAATCACCTAATTCCTTCAAAACATTGTTTAAATATTTTGTCCCGTTGCTTTTAAGGACTCTCGATTTATGGGTTTCTACCTTGACTTTGTGCCTTCATTTCCCCCCGATTGCCTCATAGACAGTAAAAGATTGCCTACTGTGTTGCTAATAAACTGGATACAAATTAAAGTCCCCATGAACCGGAAGTTGCAAACGACTTTTCTCCAATGCTGTGACGTATTCCCAAGTGAAACGGAATATTGAACAGAAGGCAGGGTTTTACTCTAGCGCTCCTCCTCTCCATCTCTCACTCATAGTAGACTATGGGAATTATTATATGGGGGAATTATTACCCGGAACTTCATTTAGACCCTGGTTCCTGCGGTGTAAACACACCGAGTACCACCCCAAAGTTCTTAGTTCCTGGGGAAAGTTCCTGTGGTGGAAACGCGGATAGTGACGAGGTGTTAGGGGTACAGTTACACAATGCAAATGCAGCATATAAAGCACTATAGCGCGTCCTGCTTCAGTACCGTGTACACACATTGCACACGGATTATGTGTGAAACCTGTGGTAAAATGATGGGAACATACTTTTCTGTGGGGAGTTGGCTGAAAGTTTAGTCTATTTATCCTAGCTAGTCTCTCCTGCGCTGGCTCAACTCTGTCTCCTTCCCTTCACGTTTTCTGACAGTCTGTAACTTATCGCATTAAAACGAACTTATTGCTGTTGTTACAACAGTTGTGTATTATGTTGATTTTAGCCATGATTTTGGCTCGCGGGTTTTGAGAAATCGCAGACAAATGCCCGAAATCACAGGCAAATCGGTGCCCGTTCACGTGAGTGAAAATCACGCAGTGTGAATGCGCAAAGACGCGATCTGAGCGAATCGCCGACGAGTCGCCAACACCTGTGAGATATTTGGCATGCTAAATACCTGGACCTGTTGGCGATTCAAAATCCTGCTGTGTGAAATGGTGATTACCAACAGCCAGTGAGAGAGCAAGAAACAGAGCAGCGGGGAGTTATAGATCACATTTCAACATGGCATTGTTTCAGAAAAAAAGGCTTCTTCTATTTGGACCCAGAAATGGAAGAAAAATTAGTAGAAATTTGGCAGGAGCACCTGTGTCTGTTTGACATTTCATCTGAGCTGTACCACAACCGGGTCGAAAAAGAAAAAGTCTCATGTGAGAACTTGCACGTGTGATGATGCGTTGTTTCCTTGTCACATCTTGCGTGTGTTTGTTGCGAAACATATGTAGTTTTGAGGGCTAGACAGAGTTGTCTGCAATTCTTCCTAATTTTAAAGTCATGCAGTGTCAAGGTTAAGGTTCTTTGTAAAACAATTTTTCTTTGTATATTGTTTTCTTTATTTATTTATTTTTCTCCTTGTATATATTTTTTTAATCTTTATGTATTTCATGTTGTTTTGGTTTTCTGTAGACCCTGTGCCTAAGGATATTTGTCATGGGTTAGTTTAAACTACATTACCCATGTTCCCTATCCCTGTAGCTTTAGCTATGTCAACACAGGTGTCTGGCATTATACAATCAGGAGAGGTGATTGACTAGAGCCTTTTTGTATGGCCATGTTCACTTTGTTTGTATGCCTGAAGAAGGTCGCAAGACCGAAAGCTTGTTATAAATTGATGTTGTACAGTTTTTGAGTGTGGGTCTGCTATTTTTAAAATTTTTCATGATCATTCTATGCAGCAGCACCTCCCTTTAAGACTTATTCTGACGGATGAGCGGTGGTTCTTTTCAATTCAAAGTCATAGTGTAAAAACTTCTGTTGCCGATCCATAGTGCAGTGTGAACACAGCAGCGATTGAATGCTGTCCAAGATAGTCATGCAGTGTGAAAAGAACGGCAACACGACTACTTTGAAAATCGTGCAGTCTGAACTCGGCATTACACAACACACCATTACGCTGTTTAAAAAAAACCCTAAAAACAGTGATAATACCATGGATAATACCAACGCTACCTCGCTTGTCAATTGACAGACTGACAGTTGCTTGGTTGACGAAGCAACAAAACGTCTTCGCGCGGCGCAAGCCATTGAAATGAATGGGTTTCAGAGCGCAGCGCCGCCACCTGTTGCATAAGCATGTGAAAAAACGACAAAGTTTGCTAGGACAAAAAGAGAGTTAATTGCGTCATAAAAAAAAAATACGCCGTTAAAATGGGTTTGCGTTAAAGCCGTTAATAACGCTTTTAACTGACAGCCCTGATAAAAACACATCTGTATATATATATATATATATAAAAAAAATATTGATAAACATGTATTTGGAATGTAATTAAATAACAAGTATACTTTGGGTGTCTTGTTCATTATATTTATTTTCAGTCTTATTTTTTATCTGAAGCCAAGTCCATTGAGTGCAAGGATAAATTATTACCAAATACATTTCCAAAGGTATAACAGCTTAACTTTTCTTATGCGCCATTTTTCCTCCTCCGTTTCCCTCAAATAAACAAGGTGTAAGCACCTTTGGTGACAAAAATTATTACAAATGCGCAAAAGCCATGTAAGGTCCGTGATGCTGGTTGGTTTATTTACGAGCTACTACGATTTCTTGCTCTCAGGTAGTTTGGCGTGACTGGCCTGGAATGATACAAAAAAATGAGTCGTGTTTTGAAGTCGTGATTTACGTACTCAAAAACCTGCCTGGAACGCAGCAGTCACCAGTGGTCATGGACACCCAGATAGCAAACTGACATTGAATCAACGTGGAAATATGACATCGAAACAACCTTGATCTGACATAGTTTTGCTCATCGAATTAACGTCAGACGCGTCATTCTTTCAAAACTAACGGAAAATCAACTTGAAATCAACGCGTTGTTTCAACGTTATGAAAGCAAACCAATTTTCAATTTTTATTTAGCTTTGAAGAATGCCGCGTCTGACGTTGGTTCAACGTTAATTCGATGAGCAAAATCAACGTTGTTTCAATGTCATGAGAGACGTCGTTTCCACGTTGATTCAATGTCAGTTTGCTGTCTGGGCACTAATGGGGTTAGTTAGAATTTTTAGAATCATCGAAAATACATATTGTTTCAAAAATGACTAAAACTACTACTTCATTAGGCATTGTATTCTCTTCCGGTCTGTTGTCAATTCGCATTCAGTGACGCTGCTGACGTAAGATGCTGCTGATGTGTAATCCGGTGCACCTGAGCTTCGTTGACAGTCTGAGGGAGATGCACGCTTTAAATAAAACAATCTTTGCAAACATGTCTAAGGATTTAGACACAGAGGAAGACTTGCATTTTTTTTTTGCCCAGTCATATTTATTTAAACCCGAATACACGGACGCACCAGGTAACATGTCAGCAGTGTCTTACTTCATCAGGATTCACAACAGAGCCAGAAGACAACACAATGCTGAATAATTTCATAGTTTTTGTTATTTTTGGACCAAAAATGTATTTTTGATGCTTCAAAAAATTCTAACTAACCCACTGATGTGTGATGTCGATGATGATTTCGGTTTATAAGAAGATTTCTGACAAACTACAATCCTGTTATCAGATGCACTACATGTTTCGTTCACCACAGACTTCTGGAGTTCGTCTGTAGCTCCCATGGCTCTACTAAGCCTTACCACACAATGGATTGACTCAAGTTTTGCTTTACGCCGTGCAACCCTACATGTTCAGGAATTTCGTGGATCGCACAGCACAGAGCGCATCAAGCAATCAATGGAAAAGATGCTAAACAATTGGGGAATTGAAAAGCAACAGGTCCACGTAATTTTGCGTGACAATGCGGCAAATATGAAGAAAGCTATTAGGGATATAACTGAGCCACTCTTCTACATCACCACTCTTCTAGATCTAGAGATGTTATTTTTCATTAAGAAAAAACATACATTTTCTTCTGTGAAACTTACTACTGTGATGACAGTAAGAGTTAGAAGTGCAGTTCCTAAAGGCATATTACTGGCTTTGCAAACACTGTGGCACTTTTATTTTTTTATATGTTTACATGCCTGCCAGGTATTTAAAGTTGAGGTGCGGACTTAAGTTGAGGACTTATTTTTATATTTACTGTTGCACTAAATTCAAAAGTGAAGAATTTATGTGATGATGACCAGGGAATAAAAACAATGAAGAGGTCTCTGCTGGAGGCAGTGGAGAAGCGCTTTGCTGATGTTGAAACTGAGACACTCTTCTACATTGCCACTCTTCTAGATCCCAGATACAAATATGGGCAAGTGTAGTAAAATTAAAATGTAAAAATTATGTTTATTTAAAGTCAAGTCATCACCAGACACCAGTATTAAGCTTTTTAATTTAGTTTTGGGTAATTTAGTTCAACTTCTAAGCTTAGATTATTGTATTGTTTATTAATTGAGTACATGTGTAGGCAGTTGTGGTGTTTCTTCTTGTCTTATTGTTTTGAATTGTGTGTTACTTGTATCTGTTTCTTAGCCTGGTTCAACCAGACTCTAGTTCATTTCATTTCCACATAGAGTCTGGAACCGCTCCATTGAGAAACGTTTTCTTCCTTGTAGGCGGGTTCACTATTAAAGTTCAAATCTATTGGATCTGCCCAAAGTCACTCAAGATCTGCCATAGCCAATCGCTAACGGGGTGTCGTGAGTGACGTATGTCACGCGCCGAAATGGCTGGAAACAACAAGTCCGAATGATCAGAGGATTAGGTTTACAATAGGATTTCAGTCAACGAGCGCCGCAGGTTTTGTTAATCTAGGAACAATTATTAATTCGAAATGTATATTTGACACGAAGGACGAAGCTGAGAAATGCGCCGCTGTGGTCGTTTTCTGATCTGCCGCAAATGCTGTAGCAGCTACAGTGAATGATCAGTCTTGTCTCTATCTGCAGATCTGTAATAAACAACAATTTTTCATATTACGTCTTATTGTTTCTTAATACCTTAATTATGGTCTTCAAAGTATGTGTTTGTACATTTTTATGTGGCATTTAGTTTTTTTTAGTAAAACAAATCAACCATTGCCATCTAAAACTGAAAATCAAATATCTTCAAAGTATGGTTTTTCACATTTTTATTTATGACAATTATTTTTAAAAAATCACAACCAATTTGTATGATTTACAACATGTAAAACTGACACACCTACCTCCTGCACGAGTACACAAAGGGGCTCAAAATGTTCTATTCATCACAAGAATCAGTAAATATAGAGTTGGGAATATGAGCGACTGACACGACTCCTGAGCGGATCTTCAACAATAGTTTAGCAGCCAGGACTCGGGGCTTCCGAACACCGCCAACACCAGGCTAAACCGTTCGTCCAAAATGTCACGGTCATCGTGCACGAGCTGCCCAGCACAAACTTCCAAACTTTTTGCCTCCTTCACTTGGTCCTCAGTTGTGCAACAAGAGGTGAGACGATAACAATCCGGCTTTAAATTCTGTATATTCGGCAGTTTCTTTTCCAACAACGGACCAAATAGCTTTTCTCACGTCTTTCTCGGCTGCCATTACTGAACTGAAACTGTCACTGACGCGCTTACATCAACGTCATCTTTCTCAGCCACTCCCTCTATTCGCTGATTGGTCCTACACAAAATTGATTTCTGGAAACCTAAGGATATGGAGCGATCCCAGACGTAGTTACTGAAGTAAAATGAAATTGAGCGGAAGTGCGTAGGAGGGCGCACTTCTGGTTCTAGCTTTTTCACAAAGTCAGCCAACCTGTTGCTTGCAAAGGAACACCTTATACAGGAGGTGGCAAAATACAGAGGGGAGGAGGGCTGTCAGTGCAGTGCCAGAGGAGAATGAGGCTGCAGCAGAGCCAGTGAGCAAGGCACCACATCATGAAGCATTTAGGAGCCTGGACATTGCCTTTGAGGAAATATTACAGGAGAGGCCGTCCGTGAGTACTACAGTGTACATCAGCAGAAACTCAAGTGCAGACCTACCTCTCGGAAAAAAAAAAAAAAAAAAACCCCCTAAGAAAGTGACCGACTTTAGTACTTGAAAGAACATGCTAATCAGTTTCCCTCTATGGCTGCTGTTGCAACTCAGTATCTCAGTGCCCCTGCAGCTCTGTGGACAATGAGAGATTTTTTAGTGCCGTTGCAAATGTCCTTGATGAGAACAGAAACAGGCTCAACCTGACAAGGTAGAGATGTTAGTTTTCATTAAGAAAAAAATCAATTTCCTCCTGTGAAACTTACTTCTGTGATGACAGTACAGTAAGAGTTAGGCGTGCAGTTCCTAAAAGCATATTACTGGCTTTGCAAACACTGTGGCACTTTTATTTTTTATATGTTTACATGCCTGCCGGGTATTTAAAGTTGAGGTGCTATTTGTTTTTATATTAGACTTTTTGGTAACACTTTATTTGAAGGGGTGTGCATAAGACTGACATGACACTGTCATATACATGACATAACACACCTGTCATGAACATGAAGGAGTCTTTATGAATGTTTGTGACTTTTGTCATTAAGTGTCATTCGGTAAATTATGACACTTTTAATGCAAAGTTGACATTGTTTAAAATGTCTTTGTTATGACAACTTGACATTAACCAACACAAAAATGTCTTGATATTTCTGAGTTATTTACTGTATTGTACTGTCCCGTACTTTTTGCACACGTCGTTCATGTGTAATCTCATGTAATTTTGGAGTGTTCTATGTTGTTTTTTATGTAGTACCATGGTCCTGGAGGAACGTTGTCTTGTTTCGTAGTGTACCATACTAACTCTATATGATTGAACGACAAAAAAAAAAAAAAAAAAAAAACACTTGAACTTGAACACTTTACAAGTGATCTTTTACAAATTGTCTCTAATGTTCAAATCTGGAGTAGTGACTGATATATTTCTATCTGTGCAATCAAAATTCAAAAACAAAATAAAAACGCACACAAACACACTTAGTGAGATTTTTGAGGATGAACAGATCAAACACAGATTTGATATATTTCTGATTCTTTATTTAACGTTACTTTATAAATAAAGGAGGGTTAAAGATATAACATCAATACACCTGGCCACTTCAGAATATCCTGTGCATTATGAAAAGTGTAGCACCATTTTGAAGACAAATCCAGCGCTGACAGGGAGAATATTTGACCGAATGTTTATTCAGCACTATTTCAGAAACAGTACATACAGGAAGAGTCTATGAGACACGAAACAATGAACATTATTAAGACTCATGAGAAACATCACATAAATAAAAATCAGCTGAATAAACTCCATTTCACTCTCTCAGAATTCCTGGTTTATCATTTTCCACATTTTCCTCTCTTACACTTTCATTTTCCTTCCTTTTCCCCACCAGTTTCACACCCTTTTTGCTCCCAGTGACTGTTTGTCCTAGATTTCTGCTTGTCTGTTATTTAAATATTAATCCTACCTTTGGTAATTACATGAGACCTTTCTAAAATAACATCAAAATTGCACACATAATGACGCAGACAACTTTTACAGGCTGTTTTAACACATATACTGCAGTGCAACATCTGAGGGCATACAATCCAAGCTTCATGCTTCGAATCTATTCCCTAAAGTCCACAAAATTGAGTTTTTAGTCTTATTTTAATGCGTGTTCCTAATTAAGAGCTAAATAACTTCTGAAATAAATCTAATTTAATATTAGGTAAATGTTCATGTATTAAAATTAAATAACATTTATTAAAATTCGCATAACACAATAAGGAATCGTATATACAAATTCCTGGTACAAAGTAAATAACCAATATTTAATGCAACACAAGGACCACAATACAACATCCACAAATACACAGCACATCACTGAGGTTGAACATTGATCTCAACAAAACCATGGATAGGCCTTTTCACTGTAGCACAAAGACTAATGTCATGCATCAAATGCTGGATAGCACACAAACAACCCATTGTGTGAGATACATCTGAGACGAATTCAGAATTATAAGATCATGGGTTTTGAATGATGGGCATTACTTTCCTACTTTTAAAGGCTCAAACAGAGACATATTCTATCTAGTTCTGTCAATTAAGGCTAATATCAAACCTTTTGGTTAATCTCCATGTTGGAACATTTTCAAATTGGTCACTTCAACTAAATTTTGGAGGGAGACTTTCAGTATAGCAACTAGACGTATCACATCACCAGACCATTGCCGGTTATTGCAGCAGTTTTGCACACATACAGTCAACACATGCTTATGAAACCCTGCAGGAATGTAAAAACAGATACTTGGATTGTATCTCTATCTAGGAAGCGAAGATGGCCAATGTTAGTCTGTTAAACTCGCTGCGACTTGTGAATTTATAGGGCAGAGATCCTCCCGCTCAGGTTTTCGCTTTTCGTCCATTTCACTCTCTTCCATCTTAGTGTTTTTCTGGTCGGCGAAGGGCTCAGAAGATGGTGCTCCAGCGTTTGGGTGGAGAGCGAGATCGGCTTTCTCCCTGAGATCGGAGAGAAAACCAGTACGGTCATCAACATATCAGATGACGTGTGACACAAAACCGCCTCGACACAGATGGATTATGCAAGGTCAAAATCAACGTTGCATCACCGTTAGTTCTAAAACGTATTACAAAATAATAAATGCTGAAGCGTGCAATGAAATAGCACTTAGAATCAGCAGGGTGGGTGAAGGACTGAATGTTCAATGTCACAACTGGAGTCTTTAATAACAAAATGACATAATGTTGAGTCATCCACGTTGCCGGAGCTTTACCCAGCCATAACAAAATGCTACATTTCTAAAAGAGTGATCTGAGCACTCAGTGTTCTCCAGCTCTACAGCAAAATGGAGATGGAGAGCCTGATTTGATTGTGTCCTCTGTTCAGGAGAGATTGTCATGTTAAAAGTACAAAAGGGAGAAAAGGAAATTAGCCAAGAGAGCAGATGAGGTAGATATTTGAGCTGAACATGCTCAAAAATGGACCAAATACTTGCCAATATGTACATTTATATTACTGTATCTACAACTGTTCAAATGTTTGGTCACAAACATGGTCCTTTTTAAAAAAAAAAATAATAATAATACTTGTATTCAGCAAGAATGTATTAAATCAACCCGGTCTCATCCCAAGACGTCATATAACTGACGTTTTGGGACGTCTTTTGACCATACGTCAATATTCGCCTTTTTAGGGCCCCCTTAAACGTCAGTAGATGAGGTTATGGGATCCTAACTCTACCCCAGACCTAAACCTAACCCGTCACCTAACTGACGTTAAAGGTAAAGCGTCAGTTGTATGACGGCCCGGGATCGCCATTTACCGACGTTTAAGGGGGCCCTAAAAAGGCGGATATTGACGTATGGTCAAAATTCGTCCCAAAACGTCAGTTATATGACTTTTTGGGATGAGACTGTGTTAATTAAATTGATCTAAAGGTACATTTATAATGTTAAAAAAAAATAAATGTTTCAAATAAATGTTGAATTTTCTTTGTAAAAAATATTGAGCAGCACAACTCTTTTCAACATTAATAACAAGAAATGTTTCATGAGTGTTTGGAATGATTTCTGATAGATCATGTGACTCTGAAGACTGGAGTAATACGTTATTTTAGATTGTAAAATATTTCAAAAGACTACTGTAATTACTTTTCTTGCCATTTCAAGCCTGTATGACTTTTTCATAACCTATTTTCATTATTTCATGGGTGAAAGGAAGTCATGCAGCTTTGAAAAGACATTTCATTTCATTTTAATGTGAACGATTCTTTAAGAACCACCATGTGATATTTTTTAATCCACTGAAAATCAAATCTTATTGAGGATCAATGAACATGAAGAGATGTGAATACTGTTATGCATTGCACCTGGCAAAAGTCCACAATACTTATGGTATTATGAGGCTCTCAATGACTAACTGAATAAGCAAGGTTATGGTGCATGGTAAGACTCAACTTTCCATAGTCCAGAATAGACGTGCCTTCTTTATAACCTGAATACATATTGATTTTGAAAAGCTTAAGTGAATTAAAGACCCTCAATGACTGCTGAGAGACTGAACAGTCCTCACTGACAGTGTCATTACTTTGGTGAAAGATGGATAATAATGGACTGGCATACCGAGGGTGACTCTGGGACGGAAACAGAAGTCAATTAGTCTCATCAAAAACATTATCATTTACTTTTTCTCATGGTTCCTCAAGGACAGAGAGTGAGTTCTAGATGTTTTCAAAGCAATAATCTATGCTCCATCCTGTTTTTGAGCATATTTAATAGCCTTAATTACATCTCGATGTTGAAATTGCTTTCTTTGCTTTTGCATGTAATTGCGCTTAAATGAGAATAACCTCTTTTAAATAGCTAAAAAAGAGATCTTCTCAGAGGATCTAACACCGATTTCTTTTTTTCTTCAGTTTTAGGCTCACCAGGTTGAAGATTCTGGAGAGTGTTTTCTGTTCTCTTCTGCGTCTCTGAGGCGATCTAATGCTCTCCGAGCCATGCGCTGACGGGGAAGCCTAAAACACATAGTTTATGAACACAAAAAGGATACCTGCCCAGTGTTGTTTATTGATACATTTTGTCATATTATGTCAAATTGTGTTTTAAAACAATGTATGACATAATGCTCAGTGAAGAACATGCAGATTGTATTCAGCGTGATATGATATTAAAGGTGAAGTGTGTGCATGTTTAGTTTTTTTTTTTTTTTTTTCTGGAAAAAATATCCTCCTATACAAGCTTAATAGCAGAAATGACTATAGGCAAGACAGGCTGATTTATTTGAAAAGCATAAATGGCATGTTTCTATCAAAATAATTATGTTATTCGAAAACATAGCTTTTTTCAATTTCATTTGATGGCACAAAAATTACACACTTCACCTTTAAGGAAGACTTAAAAACGTCCATGAACACCTGTTCATAATAGGTTCCTCTGATCATAAGTGTTGCAGCCCATTCTCACCCCCAAGGCGTCACCTAACTGACGCCTTGGGAAGCATTTGGACATGCTTCAATATCTGACGCTTTAGGCGCCCTTTAGCGTCAGTTAGATGACGCCCTAGGATCGCGTGTACCCTACCCCCACCCCACACCTAAACCTAACCGCGTCCTCTAACAGACGCTTTCCTTTAGCGTCAGTTAGATGACGCCGTAGGATCGCGTCATGTAAGTGACGCTAAAGGGCGCCTAAAACGTCAAATACTGAAGCATGGTCAAAGGTGACGCCTTGGGGTGAGAATGTGTTGAATTGCAATATAGTTTTGTTTTTTTTGTTTTTTGATTGATGCTGCATTTTTGCACCAATGTCTACAAATAAAGAGTGCAATAGCAGGCTGCAGCACAGAGGATGTTTGCCACATATCAAGTATTATGGGGTGATTTAGAGTGCAGCAATTAGACAATCATAACATGGGTTATTTACAGATTTTGTAAAGCCAAATACATATTTTGTGTCTGTTTATCAGTTATTAATGTCCAAATGCATCCAATGCTGCATGCCTTCTTTTTGCATGCCTTTATGTATTGGAGCCTGTGGAGTTAAACACGTGACTACAACACAGGGGGCACTGGTGAGTCAGTGAATCAGGACCTGGGAGGGGAGTAGATGGGTTGGAGAGGAATATGAGTTTATGGGGGCAGTGAACAGTTTGAAGACCCCTAGAGAGAAAGCGGTTTTACCGGCTGTGACTCAGAAAAAGTCTCGCTGTCTCAAAGTCATCAAGAAGCAGAGAGTCGCTCTGGGTCAGGAGAAAAGCCATCATCAAAGAAAGAGCGCAACAATCAAGACAAGAAAGAAAGAAAGAAAGAAAGAAAGAAAGAAAGAAAGAAAGAAAGAAAGGAAAGAAAGAAAGGAAAGAAAGGAAAGAAAGGAAAGAAAGAAAGAAAGAAAGAAAGAAAGGAAAGAAAGAAAGAAAGAAAGAAAGAAAGAAAGAAAGAAAGAAAGAAAGAAAGAAAGAAAGAAACTGAAAAATAATCGTATAATCAGTTCAGTGCCTGAGATCACTCTTTTACAGTACAGCTGAAAGCTGTGGAAATTCATAACCACATGATAGATTAGGATAAAATTACAACAGATCTATTAAGTAATGGCTATTTCATGCATTTTAGCATGAGACTGTGCCTTAATAAGGGGAATAATTATGTTAAAATTATGTGTGGTTAAATTGAAACCACAGTGGAGTAATGCTTATTAAACCACCATGAAACAGGCTTGCATTTGGCCCTCAAAAACACAAAAAATGTGATCAATCAGGAGCTTTGTGGAAAATGAACCCACTCAACCTTATAAAACATCTTATCCCACAGGTTAAGGAGAAGATCACATGAAGCACAGCGAAAAGTTCAGCAGCTGTAATTAGAGCGATGCATTGGTTAATTCACAAAGAAGAGAACAAATGATAAAGAAACGCGACAGATCTATTAGAAATGAGACGCGAGACAAGAAGGCTTCCAGCAATCAGCCAATCAGATCTGTTTGTGAGGGTGTCTGTGAATGCAAATGTGAATCACGTCAAGGATGAGTGACGTACCAGGCCCAATAGTTCTCTCCACTGCAAATGAAAAAAAAAAAAAAAGAAAGAATGTAGAATGATTATTTTTTTTTTCTTAGAGGTAATTATAATTGCATTGCTGGATATGAGAGGGCATTGAAAATAATCATGGGTCAAACCTATTCTATCTTCTAGGATGGCCTAATAGAGTGTTATGAATATTACAGGGTTGCTTTGTTACTATTTATACCCTGAGCACTGCACATTTAACTAGAAACGATTGCAAATCAATATACCAAGAGCATTAACAAAAGGGATTAGAAACATGGCAAGAGAAAAATGTGAGACTTACCCTTGACTTGGGACGAGGAGAGGACACCTTTCAAGAAACAAATTGAAAGTTTTAGTCAGAGAACATTTTATGTATTCAAAAGGCACAGCCACAGCCCTATCATAGCATTTGAAATGTTCCTATTTTTGTTTTAGGAGCTCCCAAAAAAAGTTTAGCGTGCATGCAAGGATAAAAAAACACGTTATTTGTCTTATAATAAGCATTTATTTTTAACTGATTTGATCAACGACTCCCAAATGATTCGTTCGACGATTCATTTTCCCCAAACACCTCCTTTGAGTGACGCGAATCTGCGGCGATCGGTCAAATGACCCATTCAGTTGTTATTGGTGAACCGTAGGAAGAGACTGTCGGCAACGGGAACGCCCATAACCAGGATTATAGCTTGTCAAGTGTTGAAAATTGTATATAGTGTTTGAACAAACGTGTCAGAAAAAGTGCACTTTCCACACGGTCCCTTACTCGCGTCTCCGTCAAGAGCGAAAATCGCATTGCGGGGGCTTTTGAGGGGCAGTGCTTATTATATAGAGCGATGTCATATATGGCTAAGTCGTTTAGGAGGTAATTGCCATTTCTCAATGAATGTCTGGTGAATATCAAAAACAAAACTAACTTTACCCCGCTTAGAAGCTGCGCGGAGTGTACACAACACACTATATTGTGCAGGCTACAGAAAACATAACAGCAAACATTATTAATATTACTTACAGATTGTGATTCGGAGGAAGACGAACCTGATCCATATACACTGGATTGCAAATATTACTCGTTGCAAATATGAACTCTGACCACTGATTCTTCACATGCTCGACCCTGGACAATGGAAACAAGCGGCTGAACTGTCTTTGCAATGTAGAACACAGCGTCTTCTCGACATGATGCGATTCAGCTGAAGTATTTGAATGTGTTCTAGACGTCACTTCAAGTCTGCGCGCACAGTTGTTGGGAGCGGCCAATGACCTATCTACGTCACGATGTAACAGCTAATGACTCGTTTCAATTTCATAGACTCAGAGTCGACTCTCACTTTTGAAAGACAATAACTTTATATACGGTGCACTTTCAGATATAAATCTTTGCAGAATGTTTTCATTCCCTTAGAGCTATTTCACACTACATGAACAGTCATTTTCAAAAATCCATGATAGGTGCTCTTTAACAAAGAAGCCTGAACATTATAATGAGGCATTGCAGGAACAACTGTGCAATTACTGTTTCCCAGAAAAAAAAACGTTTGTAATTTAGGACATTGGTAATGAGGAAACGTTAACAGTTATAGTTTCCACAGAACCGGTTTTGTGTTCTTCAGGGGAAAATTCAAGAAAATTTGTATGAATTAGTATGAGAAATCTTTTCTCTGTCTGGTGAAAGTTCCTGAACAAGAGTATATTCTTGCTTTTGGTCCCACTTTATATTAAGTGGCTTTAAGTACTAGGTACTTACATTGAACAATAAGTACAATGTATTATTGTGTCCCTGTTGTATTGTAAAACACTTTTGCTGCTATTGAGATGTGATATGGGTAAGGTTAGGGACAGGTGTGGTGGTGTGGGTTGGTTTAAGGGTAGGTTAAGGTGTGAGGGGAGGATCAACTGTGTAATTACAAATGTAATTACATAAATTAATTATAGCTGTAATTACATGCTGGAATTTTAAAATCTAAGTACAATGTAAAAACATGTATGTACACAATAAGTCTATTGTATCAAATTATTAATTTCAATGTAATTACATAGTACTTAAAGCCACTTAATATAAAGTGGGACCTTGCTTTTTAATCTGAAACAGTGACTTTCAAAGCGTGACTCATTCTTTAGGATGTAAAAAAACAAAACAAAACAAAAAACAATTACATTTACGGTATAAATGCATTTTAGGTTTTACTTAATAACTTAAATTTACAGTAAATAAACGTTTTTTTTTAATTAAGTGGTATAATGTTATACCAACCTATGACTAATTTCTGTTTTGTACCTTTGTAATAAAAAGGTGGTGAGAAAGCCAGGTGGTGAGAAAGCAACATGATGAATCAAAGCTCATCACAAGCAGCTTTGCCACAAGCTGGGAATGTAATTACGAATATAAAGGCGCACAGTTTCATTCACACTTATACTAAACACCATGGTAACACACGACACTAAAGTGATACATAAACATTATTTTATCAACAAGAGATGTAGCACAAAATTCTTATGAACAACAGAAAAAAATGCTGTAAAAGGATTTTACTGTCACATTTTTACAGTAAAACCATGAAAATGTTTTAGCAGAGAATCAGCCTCCCTTAATATGAAGTGTCTTTAACTACTATGCACTGACATTTAAATTCATTATTTAATACAATGCACTTATTGTGTATATGTGCATATCTATTAATTATACAGGCATTTAATTACAGCTGTAATTAATTTCTGTAATTACATCTATAATTACACCGTTGACCCTTCCCTTTCACCCCAACCCAACGTTAAATCTAACCAAACCACTCGCATCCCACCTCAATACCAGAAAAAGTGTTTTTACAATACAAAATGAACACAATAAGTACATTGTACTTATTTTTGATGTAAGTACACAGCAGTTAAGAACTCTTAATATAAAGTGTGACCAGATGCAAGTGTGTGTAATGTCGTCTGTCTGACAGAAAAACAAGTCTGGACTATTGTAGCAAAGAAAACATGGTCTGCATGTTGAACATGACGACAAACTTGGCCTGCGAACTTAGATGGTGAATGGCCTGACACAATGTGGCATGTCTAGGGCGAAAGCTGTCTGGAAGATGCCTTTTGTTTGGCTTGCCTTATTGATTTTTTTGGTTTGCTCTTATAGTCTTTACGTGTAAATGTTTTCTTCTAATATATTTGACCTGATTCATTGAATGAGGTTCTGTTTCCGTGCTACTGGTGCTTCGAAAACAGTAACAACCTCTTTGGATCAGTGGGAGCTAAAGATGAGAACATCGGGAGGTGTGAAAATATCATTCTCATGTCTTGAGATGAAACGATTTTTTTTCTGGGAATTGATTCTATTGTTAGTTTCACATGGCTCTTTGAAGTTTGGGACTTGTAAAAATCCATGCCATGCCAGCAAACAATAGCCATGTTTCCACCAAAATTACCTGGAACAATATGTCCCAGGAACTCTTTTTCCTCCAGACCTGTTTGCTGTTTGTGTTTCCATCGAGGTTCTCAAACCCGTCCTGGAGGACCCCCAAGACCTCACGTATCTTTGTCTCCCTTATCAAACACTCCTGATTCAACTCATCAGCTCATTATCACATGGTTTAATGAGCTGATGAGTCGAATCAGGTGTGTTTGATTAGGGAGACAAAGAAAACATTTAGTGTTGGGGGTCCTCCAGGAAAGGTTTGAGAACCACTGGTCTAAAGTACCATGAAGATTAGGCAAATTAGTCCAGTGATGTAGGACTGTGTGTCTTTCCAGTTTCCGCTGATTTCATGCTCCGTAAATAAGCTTAGTAAAGAATGAACCTCCATCGAGCGTATTTTTTACACTCCATTGTTGATATAGCAAACAACGCTAAATGCATGCACCCCAACAGAATGGTGTCAACCATTGAGTCAACCAATCAAATGCTGTGTGAAATCAACATGTTCAGAATCCAAATCCCACTCTGAAAAGTTCCTGAACTTTGAAAAAGTACTACCTCGTGAGCAGGGACTTTCTGAGGGGGTGATTTTTACCCAGAACCCACTTTAGACCCTGATCCCTGAGGTCGAAACGCTTTGAGTACCACCCCAATGTCCCGTTCCTGGGGAAAGTTCCTACAGTGGAAACACCGCTATGGATACTGTACTTACAAAGCTCCTGAAGAAATGCACCACAGGGTTGACATCTCCACGACGACGGGTGGAAGAGTGGTGGGGTCTCTGTGGAGAGGAGGATAGATGACCACGAAATGAGCCCTTCAAATAAATGAAAGAGAAATGCCCAGAGTCAAGGTGTAACATGCGATATGACGACAACTTCTTCGTGGACTGGAAATTCAACTTTAAAAACTATTTTGGTAACACCATATTTAGTTGGTCTCCTTTAGACATTCTGTTGACTATAAGGAATGTTGCACCTACAATTCAACTAGTCACCAGATTTTTGGTTTAACTTAAAAAATTAAGTAACCTGGTTGCCTCAAAATTGTAAGTTTATTCAAATAAAAAATGTAGTTAACATGATGGAGTTTAATCGGTTTAATTATTCGGTTTAATCAAACGAAACTCAAAATATTATTTGATCTGAATGACATCTAAGTTGAATTGACAAAAGAAAAAAATCTTGTGATCATCATGATCATATATATATATATATATATTACAGTCTGCTTAAAATCTGCTAACACTTTATTTTGATGGGCCCCAACAGACATTCTACTGAATAAAAGTCATTTTGCAAGTACATGTCCATAATGCTACTGACTTAAAACATAACATTGTAAAAATGAATTGTTAAAAAAAGAAAGTAACCTGGTTGACTCGGTTGAATTTTAAGTTAATTGAAAAAACATTCATAATATAAGTTGCTGTGACAAAAGAAAAAAAAACTGACAGCTGACACAGCTGCAATATTATAGAACAATATAATTAAAAATAATTGAGTCATTGCACTGTAAAAAATATATTTTCAAGATTTGTTATCACAACATTTTTCAATTAGTTCAGATAACTTATTATTTTGAGTTTCTCATGATTAAATCAATCTTCTTCATTGTATTAACTCACTTTTTCCAGTTCAATCAACTTAAAATTTTAAAGGCAACCAGGTTACTTAATTTTTTAAGTTAAACCAACGATATTTTTTAATTGGAAATAAAAATACCATGCTAATCTAAATGTATCTATGCATATAAATCGACATTCTTTGAACATTAAAATAAGCACGCAACAAGGAGGTGTCAATAGATAATGAGCGTCAATAGATAAACCTCTGCCTAGAGTAAGTAACTGAATCGCACTTTATTGCCAGAAAAGAAAACCCCTATCATATCTCTTGCAGTGCAAACAACTGTCCTTAAAAAAAGAAGAAAAAAAAAGATCCTTAATGTTATGAGAATCCATTGTTTTTCTCTGCATTCGAGCCCTTTTGCTTTGATCAATTGCTGCTAAAGAAGTCAAAAAATGATTCTCATCATCATTATCAGTTGCTGAAGCAGCATGTACAGTGTTTAATGATTCATCATTTTGAAAAATATAGATTCAGCTATTTGTTCAGGATTTAAGACCATGTTCTTTGTTTAAATGCTCTGTAAAACAATTAAGACTAACAGTAATATTTGGTAATATGACTGGTCTATGAAATGCTCTGAGGAAAAAAAAAATCCATATATGCCATATCACTGATATAAATTGTACATTATTTATTGATATAGACAGTATTGGGTGGCAAATAAACACAACACCAAACAGTAGGATTTAAACTATGAGCGTTAACATGATACTTTGGCAAACTGCATGCATAATTCTGCAGAATTCAACCAATGCAGAGAACAGGCGAATTATGTAATTCGCTAATACATGCTAAAATGAGATGAGAAGAGGCTGCCTATTTGCAGTACAGATGAATTCGAACTCCTCATTCCATAAACAACCTCTCTAGACCCAGGGGTATTGCATCCAAATGAATTCCACACATATGCAATCACCACTGAGTCATAATCTGGAACCAGTATTTACCCCAAAGAATTGAGCAAGAAGTTGTCGTTGACCATGACAATGTTTGAAATTAAAACGACTCACTTTTCCCTTTTTCTTTTTGTCTCCACCAAAGAACCTGCCAATCTGATCCAGGAGACCAGGGGCCTTCTTCTTCCTGCCCAGCCCGAATGGGCTTTGTCCAGAGGTGCTTGCAGTGGCCATTCTAGGTGTCGATCTGTTTGGTGGTCTACAGTCTGGGCGGCCCACGAATGTCCTTCTCAACTCAATCCAAATTCCGCTCTGGGGACACTCTGCAAACCTTCTCGATAGTCTTCGGCGCTTCTAAGGAAGAAGGGCTGGCCTTTGAAAGTGTCGTCCCCTCCGTCGCATGGCATCACGGGAGATGAGGTGGGTCTGTAATAGCGTCAGTGATTCTGGGCCGGTGCCAGGCATTCTTTCGAGCCCTATGTGCCCGCGGAGGGTGTCACTACCCTGCTCTCTGATAAAAGGAGCTGCTATTGTTCTAGTCCACATCTGCCTCGACTTGGGTCAAGCACAACAAGGCCTGTCTATGAGAAAGAACCAGAGCGCAGCGAAGAACGGCTTCGGCACAATCAAACCATTGTTGTGATGACTCATGTTCATTATACAAATAGTTTACATTGAGAAATGACATATGGTATATTGGAACGTAAAGGAATTGTTAGCCGCAGGCACATGTCGTCACGTTCCATTCATGCAATATGATAAAGCACGTCTCCAGACGTTTAAGAAACACAGACACACCCTGATGATGTCATGCTACCGTTGAAGCAACACGCCTTCTTTTATTTCAAAATGCTAATTCAAAACTCATTCTTGGACTGATTTCTTGAAGTAAGTGTTGTAATTTGTGCAACCTGACCTCCCCGGTGCAATCTGCACTCGCGCACTCATTCCCTATTCACAAATTAATTTTCAATGACTTTGCAATTCATTAATCAGCCGATGTGTGTGATACTCAGCATGGTTCCCTCCGTGCTTTTCAGAGAATTATGATCACACAGAAAAATCTGTCTCTCTTGAGGGTGAAGTGCTGCTAAAAAGGCTGTTGGCTTTACCGTACTGTTTTTTTCCAACTTTCTTTCAAACAATTGGCAGTTGTTTGTGCTGCGAGTTTGGCCAGAGAACAAAGGGCACAGTGTTTTGTAGTAAAAATATTCTGCTTTTAGTTTTTATTCATTCATTTTTTAAAATGTATTCTCCTTTGTTGCTGCTGTTGTTGTACTATCTGTTGCAAAAACTTTCTGATTACATAAACGAATTTGGCATTTCCTTCGCCATGATCACCCAGATGTGAGGCTGCATTTTCCGTTGTCCTCAAAATGTTTTCCACACGGCCATTAGTAGAGGAAATTCATTCAAATATGCATAAGCTAAAATAATGAGGCATATGTGAAATAGCTCAGGAAAACAACACAGCGTAGGCAAAAATGTTACACTGACTACACACTGTCAATTTCATATTCAATCAAGTCTAGGCCTGCGGTACTTTGCCGTGTAGTAATGCCGTCTGACTCAAAATGGAAAGCTGATGCTTTTAAAGCTGTAAATGCATCTCATGTTTTTATTTAAAATGTTCAAATCTTTACTCTTTATTATTTCTCTTTCTAAAATGTACTGTTTATTTGCTTATTTCTTTAAGTATATTTTGAGTAATGAAAAGTCTATATAAATGCGCCAATGTGCCAATGACATAAATTGATTTTAACACAGTGCATTGCAACAACACATGTTGGCTCAAAATTCAAGATGAAAAAATGCAGGACACATGGCCAAAAAATATTGTGTTGGTGATGAATGATACCATTTTTACATTTTTAGTATTATACAAATTTAACATTGAAATAGATCATCTGTAGGACCCTGAAAAAAAATCGGTGCTTTACAGTTATACGCATTAATGAGTGGAATTAAACACCATGTATATTCAGTAGGGCTGGGTATTGAGACAAATTTCACAATTCGATTCGATTTCGATTCACAAGCTTGCAATTCGATTTCGATTACGATTCGATTCGATTCGATTCAATATCGATTATTTTGGATATCAGTTACAATAAATGGCAATTTTTCTCAAGGGAATCAAATCTCTTAAATGCTGTAAACTATGGTCTATATAGTTGTAGCCTACTAGGCTTCATTAACCTAATATGAAGGTAATAATTAACTGTTTTGTAGCTATACAAACACTTAAATTACACTTTTATTTATTTTTATAATAAGATTATATGAAATATAAACATTTAAATGGTGGCTGTCATAAAAACTTGCCAGATTTATTAAAATATGCATTAAATATTGAAGAACACTAACGAGTGTGGACTAACGAGTTGATGTGGGTTTTCTGAGGTAAATATGACGATACATGACATCGATTACAAGCTGTTTAACTGACGTCTTTCCACGGTTGAAACGCAGATTGAGCGAATCAATGTGACATGATACGGATTTAGATGAGTTGTACTCAATCTTTTAACACACTTTCAGATGCTCATTCATGTTTATTTCGCGCTGTGACTGGTATTATTAACCCGGAAAAGAGATCAGCGCTGCTGCTTCTCTGGAGCTGCGCCAGAGCGATCTCACGCCACAGCGCCAAAACGGCAAAACGCTATTTATGTTTTTGAATTTCTAAAGAAAATGGACGTAATTTGAAAATTGAGACTTTGTTTCATATCAATAGTAACAAAGCAGGACAAAGATTAGTGCGATTTGTTGGATGTGCGCAGCCCCGATACAATGTCTTATTCATTCAAATGAAACAGGATGACTAATCGATTCTTGAGATTTAAGAATCGATATCGGTTTGTAAAAATGAGAATCGATTTATATCGAGAAATCGATATTTATTACCCAGCCCTAATATTCAGTGCATCCATCTGTGTGCTTATACTGTGAGCTGTTGAGGACACTGAAAACATGCCCTTCACAAAGTCTATGCACATATTCAACTTAGTTAGCCTCTCAGTTTCAATTTATAGCAAACCCTGCATCTCTAAAAATGGCGCTAGAAGGTTGTGTTTGTTCACTCTGACCAGTCCACAGAAGCTCATCTGTTGGACGAAGAGCTGGCTATCTGCAAACCTCCCACTGCTCTTTAAGATATCAGTGCAGGAATGCAGGGAGTGGGCAGGTTGCACTTCAAGTGCCCTTGTGTTGAAGACGAGAGGCTTTGTTGCCCAGAAAGGGGTGAAAGAGACAGAAGCAAACAATACAATTCTTAATATGCCCTTGTGGGATACAAACATGGGAGAGAGCCCAAAACAACGAGAAGTATGCAGATCACGATCAAGACGCCCACAGAGCAGCTTTGGCCTGACCACCACTTCCATTTGCCATAGAGAAGCCATTGTGAAAATGACTGTAGACCAACACTTTGTGTAGTTTAAACAGTTATTTCGCTGATTGAAATTGAAATACAAGATGGCATGATCTTCACAGATATTAAGTTGTGTCTACAAATCCATGAGGCCAATCAATAAATTGCCAAATGAAAAAAAAAAAAAAAATCCCTGGATGAAAACATCCATGTTGTATTCATGTTGCTTGCATGTAGAGCAAGACATTAGTGGAAGACATTTTGTCCAAAGAAACTCACGGGGTCAATAATAGAAACTATAAATAATTTTAAAACACTTTTATTCATTTTTATTTCAATTAATCTTTGATTAAAATGTCTATATCCCATTATCCATAAATATTGTTCATGGAGAAAAATTGGAACTCCCTCTCTGTACTAATCTTTGTTGCAGAGTTAACATTTCTGTGAGTTTTTGCCCATGCATGGCGGTGCCAAGTGTGAGGGCATGATATTGTTGTGACATGAAACAAATGGCAGCATTATGCTTATGTCCAGCATTGAGAGAGGATGCCAAGAGTTGATGGAATCATTGGCGGCCTATCACTGAGGCATTAGCATTGCTTTGTTTACTCGCCAGAAGGAACAATTAGGACAGGCCCCCGGCACACAGAGATCAGATATACCAAGGACAAAGTGCATCGAGTAGTTCTGGTTTGTTGTTGCTGCTGTATTGCTGAATATATTTTGAGACTAATTAAAGCTTATTCAAAAAATGTTTAGTGAAATTTTTGCACATTAGGGGGAGACAGGGGATGCTTGTAACATTTTGACCTTTCTGTCTATATTTTTAAACTAGCTTGTTCAAAATGGGATTCAAACTAGTTACAAGTGTCTGCTATCAAATGACATTGCAACACAAACAGAAAATGCATGGTTTAGTTCCAAACACGAGGAGTGAAATGTTACAATTCACCTCATAGTCTGGGTTAGTTGTAACATCCCTGGGGTGAGATGAACACAACATAATGAAAAAAAAGAAGAATTTATTCAACACTGACTTTTCAATATAACTTTTGTTTGTGTGTAAGCTTGTTTGTTACTGTCAGTCATAGTATTGGCCAAATTAAATTGAAATTGAACACTTGTGTTAATGTGTGTAAGCACATTTGTTACTGTCAGTAGTGGCCATAATAAAATTTAAATTGAACGTGTGTAAGGTGTTTGCCACAGACCTCTACTTTATTATGTGGAAACTGAGCATGTGCGAAGTGAATCAGGTGATTTGTAACTAGTTCCTGATTGGACCGATTGGAATTGTTACAACTGACCCGTGTTACAACCATCCCCGGTCTTCCCGTACACAACAACATCAACAAAAATGTTTTTGTTTCATTTTAAAAAAATTTCGCATTTAAGCTGTTGAGCATTCACAATAGTCATTCTTCATGACACCCCAGTCCAGCGATGCAGGGGGGAAGAGTAACCAGCGGACATGCGACACATCAACACCTTCTGGTGGCCACATTGATGAAGGATTGTGTATCTGTTGCTAGAAATCAACAACACATGAATGGCAGGCAGTGTGACATATGGCATGACATAAGATTTGGTCTATGGGATGTGTGCAGGACATAGAGGGTTGTGTTACAGAATTACAGCTTTACTGGGTGAGCCCTGTCCCTGAGTGCTGCCACAGACTTACACAATTGAGTCTTTGTAGCGTAATTCATGCTGGTTTGTTCTTCACAGTTGTCATTCTGTGACTCAGAAACCCTTGATTTTTATTTTATTTTAAATGTATGTTAATCACCCCTCATATTGTGCCCTTATTTTTTATTTATCTTTTGTAAAATATTGCATAATGTACAGTGTGTGCCATATGCATTAATAGCTAAAAACACTTTTCAAACTTTTACAGTGTACAATTGCTTTCTTTTTTCTGTACACAGATTGGTTCTTTTTTTATTGCAAGTTAACAAAACATTATAATTTATACAAAAATAAGAGATCAGTGAATTATGTATACATACATAAGAGAGAAAGACGTACATGGAGTACATACAAGGTAGGCAGAACAACAATAAGCAAAAGAAAAGAAAAAAGGAAAAGAAAAACAAAGACAAAAACATGTATGCAAGTACGTTGGTATGTTTTAAGCAATGGTATATTTTAGAGATTTAGATAGAAGCAATTTTGAGATATTCATGGTAGTTGTGATAGAATTGTAGTAGAAATAGAGGCAGTATAGATTGGTTCTAAACAGAATTCAGCCAAATAATATATATATATATATATATATATATATATATATATATATATATATGAAGAGTTCAGATGCAAAAGCCTCTAAGTGCCATTTGAAATTTTCTTCTAGAATGATCATTTTTATCAAGCTTGTATATTTAAGTTCAGTGATTTCACTTAAATGGCAATGATAATTACCTATTAATTGTTATTTAAGTGAAATTACTGAACTTAAATATACAAGTTTAATAAAAATCATCATTAAAGAAGAAAATTTCAAATGGCATTTAGAGGCTTTTGCATCTGAACTCTTCATATATATATATATATATATATATATTTAAATCAGATAGGAACAACCCAATGTTTAAAGGGCCCTTTTCCGAAGTCTTGATTTTGTTTTTGGGGTGTGCTAGAAGAATATGTTTGTTCACAACACATATTTTTTCACATATTTTACATTATTACAGCTCGTCTTTAAGAAGAATCAGATGTAAATATATTAACGATGGCATCAATTTCAAACCGTTTTGGCCCGATTCAGACCCTGACAATGTTAACGAATGAGAGGAATATGCCGCCATCTAGGCCATCTTGAAAAATGGACGCCATCTTGAAATTTCAAGTGGCTCAGACAGTTTTCTTGTCAAGTGACCAATGGAGACTGCTCATGCCAATTTTCATGCTTGTATCTTCCTTGAGACAATTTGAGCTCCAGTTCAACAACATCAATAAATCTCCCTCTGGGTCTAGGATCATAAATTGAAAAAGGAATCTTGTGTTTTAACAGTTCATTGAGTCCGGCATAATAAAGGGAAATCAAAGCTCAGTCATGGTAGTTCGTCTGATGAGCAAAGACCAAAAACTCAATAGTATGGTCCTTGAGGGAACGATTATCCTGGGTGAGGAGGAGGCGTACTGCTGCTAGATCCATAGATATGCCCTTTTCAAATGTAGTTATGCCCTTTTAAATGACATTAACGTGCATGTATTTTGTGGATGTTTTGATCCAGTGCATTCAGGGAGCTATACATTTTGTTTATGTGTGTTCCCAAGACAACCCATGGCCTTGGTGTTGTATGCAAAATGCAGCAGTAAAAAGAGTCAATTGTCACAACAGACAAACATATGGTGCACCAGTAATACTCAAGCTGAAATAAATAAAATGGGATACACTAAGTGCTAATAATTCAGAGAATCTAGATTCTAGATTGCATTACATTGACCAGCTTGAATCTGAAAATTCTCAGAACCTTTTGAGACCCAACCTGCCCAGAGTTGCAGAAAAAAAACATTACTCGGATAGTGGGTCCATTAACTTAATTAGTGTCTCTCTCTTTTTATTTTTTTTATTTTTTTTATTTTTTTTTAACCTAAATTACCTTTGTAAAATACAGGTCTGCATCAATGTCCTGTCTGTATAATATACAGGGTTGAACTGAAGTGCATTAAAGTAATTTCTATTAGAGTAGTCTTTTATATTTAAAGCATTGGACCAAGTATGAAAGCACCAGAAAAGACTTACATTATTAACTTGAAAATTGGCTGATTGAATAAGATTCAGAAAATAGCATGCATCCAACTGTGCTCATGTCATCTGAGGTAATACCAGGAAAGTCATTCATGTTTGGAATAACATGAGAGTGAGTAGAATTATGACAGAATTTCCATTCATGGGGAGAACTGTCTCTTTAAATTAAGATTTGTTGGGTTTGCTGAATGAGATTCAAAAATCAAAGTCAGTAAATTGAAACAATGTAATCACTATCAAAACATATACACAACACGAATGTATGAAGAGAGGATATTTCATGTATTTTTTCAGGTGTGTTGAAACCATACTTTTGCATTTTGATTTCAAAGAAAAATTAAATTGGCTGCATGCAAACAGTGTGATTCAATTTAATAACCAAAAGCACACCAATCTGGTGTTCATTATAGAAAAAAATAATTTATACTTTTGTAATCCAAGTCAGGTACCACATTTCTTAGTGGTAACCAATCACAAATGCTGTTCCATTTTTTTTTTTTTATAGAAATGTTGTATTATTAAAATAGTTATTCTATCTTTGCTTCCCAGGCACATCAATCAGAATTCATCAGTTGTAGTGAGCCAGCCAGAGCTGAATACACACAACGTGTTTGTTTTCCTCATGAACAGTTGCTATTTTTAAGGTGCAAAGGTCTCTTCAGGCTCACACAACAATACATGTTGGACTGAGTCATCCATCAATGCTCTCCCATGAAACATAACCAAACTCGCTAATTCTGAATTCGTTAACTGCAAAATTGAACCAATTAGGCCATCCTTAAAAATATTTTGGTTTGCAGTAACAGCAATTTAAAAAAAAAAAAAAAAGGGTCGGTAGGTAGGTCAATATTATTTTTTTCAAGATTCAGTGTAAAAAAAAAAAGTACAATTTTGGTCATGGTGATCATGAATTTTTAAAAAATTGCATATTGTAACGTCACTGACTGGGTCTTCAGACTTTGTATCCACCGCTAGGTGTTAATGCATTTTAGGCCAATCACAAAATGAATAAAATATCTATTTGTTATGCAGCAGTGTGCAGGCTTATATATATATATATATATATATATATATATATATATATATATATATATATATTAGACCTTCCTGAAATTAAAGCACTGTGTATATAGACTAATTTGTATCTTTTTTTAATTGTATTTGTACTTTTGTAATTTGTACTTGTTTTTGCTAATATCTCATGTGTTTATATATATATATATATATATATATATATATATATATATATACACATGAGATATTAGCAAAAACAAGTACAAACACATGGTGAAACAAAGAATACAATTAAAAAAAGATACAAATTAGTCTATATACACAGTGCTTTAATTTCAGGAAGGTCTAAAATTAGCTACTTTTCAGTTAAGTGTGTCGCTCTGTCTGAAAAGAAATTTAATTTAGTAATCAAATGTAAAATGACACTGCATGGTTTATCATAGTTAGATTAATGCTTATTAAAGTTTAAGTTATTCATTCAAGAGCTGCTAGTGATTTTTCTCTGCCTTTTGTTGTGTTTGATTCGCATTACTGGCTCAATCGTCACATTAGACTACTGCCCCTTTAAGACCGAGTGCGGATTTAATAGATGACTGACGCACCATCATTTACTCCCAACTATTTACGTCCATTTAAGATATAAACTGTGTTTAAATGAATCTCAGAGCAGGTCATTTTATATTTTATATATATTTGATAGTTTAGCTGCGCACATGAAGCCCAAAATGAGGCTATAGCCTACTTTTCTTGTCTCGTTGCAGTGCATTTCGGAGCACGCGTCGCCTTGTAAACATCGTCTCTTGCGCAGACTTTTGTGCTTTTAATAACTCTTTTAATGATTGAACGCGTCCGCAGTTTAGCAACAGTACAGACTGCATTTTACAACAATAACCAATCGTGCTGATTCTGACGGTACGTTTGGGTTTCAGGAAGAAATGACAGCGCAACGCTGTGAAGGGAAGGAAGTTACGCTAAACAGAACGCGTCTGTAATGGTTTCATCTCAAACCATAGGAACAAACTTGCTTAATTGATTTTTCATGTAAGCACTGGTGTGTGATCACCTATTTATCTAGGATCAAAAATCTTCTCCTCTGTCTTTTCTGTGTTAAAATAAGATGATTTAAATCACACCACTCTGCAAACCTTGATATCAATGAGAAAACAACTGACAAATCAAACTTCTAATACAAAAGAATAAGTATCGCTGTATCATCAGAGAATTTCACTATAAAACTGTTATGATCACAACTTGAACACTCATTGGTATGCAATGTAAATAAAATCTGATAACTAACATCCCTGTGGAACGCCTATGCTGATATGTTTCAACTCCGATAAAGTATGATTGATTCTAACCTGTTGGGTCCGATTAGAAAGATACCACTTAATTAAAAAGGAATTAACATTAAACATCTTCAATTTCTGAATTAAACGGTGGGGCTGGACTGTATTAAAAGCAGAACTAAAATCAACAAATAATAAATGTGCATGAGCTTTTGGATTATCCAGATGTTTAGTATTAAAATAAGTCTCAGTGTTTTTAATCTTTAAATCGTTCTGTTTTTTTCCAAGCATTTCTTAGCAGATAATTCAATTCCTTCTGGATCAATCTCATACCCACTCGATCATGTTCTCGAAAGGCTTGTTTTTTCCCCCGATTGATACAGTCTTTTATCTCCTTTGTGATATGCGGCTTATTGTTTGGATAAACAGTCACACTCTTTTTTTCCAGCTCATTGTCCACACAGAAGTTAATATAATTGGTGATAGTATCTGTATCCTCTGAAACATATCCCAATCAGTGCACAGCATCCCTTAAAATTTTCTACGCTGTCCTTGGACCAGACAGAAACAGTCTTTACCTCTGTTCTCCTAGATTTAAAGATGCACCAGAGAGCGTCTTTCCAACTCCACTAATGAATCAGGAATGTTCTGGTGTAACCATGTCTCTGTGAACACCATGAGGCTTGATTCACGGTATTCATAACACACTCTGTTTCCTCTCAATGACCGTACATTTCCAAAAACAACCGAAGGAAGCGGTGGTCTATTTTCTCTACTCCGTATGCGTTGTCGTACACCACCCCTCTTCCCCCGTCTTCCGTAAGTGCTTCGACTGAAATAGATGAGAATTCCGTGGAGAAATCCACAGTTGTTAAAATGTCTCTTGTTCGAAGCGACAACAGTGTGTCTCTGGTGTAGGTAATTGGTGACAAACACCCATCTTCCCTGCTTATTCGCACTGCAAGGCCTCGGTACACAAGTTCCCAAACTAAGGGCCAATCCCAATTCTACCCCTTACCCCTTCACTTTCCCCTTCCCCTCCGTTTTGCGCGTCCACGTGAAGGGTAGGGTTGTCCCAATTCTCTTTTGGTTGGAGGGGGAGGGCTAGGGTGAAGGGCCAGATAGCCCTTCAAACGAAGATTTTTCGGGAGCACACTTCAAACGAAGGGGTATGAGAAGTGTCACTGCTAACCCAGGCTGGCTGCCCAAGCGACAAAGGAGACCCATAAATTTAAGTATTTGTGGCTTTAATAAGTATTATAACGACAAATAATGATTTGCTTTATGTTACATTGAATATTGTGTTCATATTTACGGTCAGTTTCTTCACAGAAACGTTTGTAAAAAAATCGCTAAAATTACTGTAGTTTGCTAACGATAGTCCCGCAACATATTTTCGTCGTCTCCGTTGTTTCCTGCGAACTTCACAAGATGCAAGAAAATAGCTGTAACCCACGCGACTGAGATAACTGCAGCTGTCGACGGGATCTTGGAAGTTGTGATAAACATCGGCGCATATCCTGTGACGTAGGCGCTAGCGACGACTTATAATGACGTTTAACGGAGGCGTAGTGGTGTCCCATTTCTTAGGGGAATATTTTCACCCCTACGCATTGCCACTCTGTTTCAAGGGTCAAGGGGAAGGCGAAGGGGTAGGGCTAGGGGAAAGGGAAGGGGTAAGGGGTAGAATTGGGATTGGCCCTAAGAGCATCAGCAGAATGGTTCTCATACAGGTCCCCATGGTACAATACGACCGTCTTCTGAATCAAAAAATAAAAAAGGTTAATAAAATAAATAAAAAACAACCTTAAAAATATTCCAACACGCAATCAATGTAACCAATCCGGGTCGCCAGCAGAGCAGCGCCACTGGAAGTTGGGGAGCGTTTTACAATAGCCCTGTGACCCGCGCACAGCACTTTGGACAAAGTGTTAATTAGTAAGCGTGAGCGCTTGTGAGCGGGCACGAGACTTGTATCACTGTGTGAGTAAGGAGGAAGTAGGAAGATGGGATGTGGGTTTCCTGGGGAGGCACTTACGGTGCGACACAGGTACCGGTTTACTGTCATGGCTGACGGCGGTGGGTTCGGAGGAAACAAGCGGCAGCTGCAGCAGGTTAGAAGCTGATCTGGGCATTAATTGGAACACGTATTCTCAACAAGCAGATATAAAATGGAGATGTGGAGACAGAAAAAAGGGCGAGTGCGGACAGAGAAGAAGACGGGAGAAGAAGTCGGGCTTTGGAGCGGGCAGAGAATTGACAAGGAGAACTGGGCAGATGGAAAGAACGATCTTGTGATTATAGATGTCACTATCTTAGGAGAAGTTAAGTACATAAATTCTGTTACTTGAGTGGTGATTTCATCTGGGCTTCATGAGAATATACGGCATAAGTTGGTCTACATGCCAATGTGATTATTTGTCTATGTCATTGAGGCTGATGAGTGAGAATTTGACTCTCTTCAGCATTCACATCTCCTGGCATTTCCCTCTCCAAGATCAGAGCTGTGGATTGGAGGACCCTGGCTGGATGGAGTGCAGGCTTAAGTGCCCTGTGAGGTAGTGTGGTATTGCAGTGTTTCAAATATTGAAGTGGCATGTGTGGAAAAAATGAAGGTCTGATGCTTGCACGAGGGTGGGAAGGACTATTTATTACCTTTGCTTTCAAATCTTTGCTGGGGACTGTCTGGTCCTACAGGATGCCTGGAAATAGTAAAATCCGTTCTGTGTGAGCTTAGTGCTGGTGTCACTCATCATTGCTGCCGTGGAGGATGGAGGAAGCCCAGGTATCTGCTGTTTGTGTTTTATATCTGATGCCGCTGCATTCTGACTCATCATTGATGTCAACTTTATTGAGTCTTTACGTCACATCTGTACACATAAAGGAGGAGTCTCGGCTAGTAGGCTATATTGAGTCATTACGTCACATCTGTACACATAAAGGAGGAGTCTCGGCTAGTAGGCTATATTGAGTCATTACGTCACATCTGTACACATAAAGGAGGAGTCTCGGCTAGTAGGCTTTCTTGAGTCATTACGTCACATCTGTACACATAAAGGAGGAGTCTCGGCTAATAGGCTATATTGAGTCATTACGTCATATCTGTACACATAAAGGAGGAGTCTCGGCTAGTAGGCTATATTGAGTCTTTATGTCACATCTGTACATAAAGGAGGAGTCTCGGCTAGTAGGCTATATTGAGTCATTACGTCACATCTGTACACATAAAGGAGGAGTCTCGGCTAGTAGGCTATATTGAGTCTTTATGTCACATCTGTACACATAAAGGAGGAGTCTCGGCTAGTAGGCTATATTGAGTCTTTATGTCACATCTGTACACATAAAGGAGGAGTCTCGGCTAGTAGGCTTTATTGAGTCATTACGTCACATCTGTACACAAAAAGAAGAGTCTCGGCTAGTAGGCTATATTGAGTCATTACGTCACATCTGTACACATAAAGGAGGAGTCTCGGCTAGTAGGCTATATTGAGTCTTTATGTCACATCTGTACACATAAAGGAGGAGTCTCGGCTAGTAGGCTTTATTGAGTCATTACGTCACATCTGTACACATAAAGGAGGAGTCTCGGCTAGTAGGCTTTATTGAGTCTTTACGTCACATCTGTACACATAAAGGAGGAGTCTCGGCTAGTAGGCTTTATTGAGTCATTACGTCACATCTGTACACATAAAGGAGGAGTCTCGGCTAGTAGGCTATATTGAGTCATTATGTCACATCTGTACACATAAAGGAGGAGTCTCGGCTAGTAGGCTATATTGAGTCATTATGTCACATCTGTACACATAAAGGAGGAGTCTCGGCTAGTAGGCTATATTGAGTCATTATGTCACATCTGTACACATAAAGGAGGAGTCTCGGATAGTAGGCTTTATTGAGTCTTTACGTCACATCTGTACACATAAAGGAGGAGTCTCAGCTGGTAGGCTATATTGAGTCATTATGTCACATCTGTACACATAAAGGAGGAGTCTCGACTAGTAGGCTTTATTGAGTCATCATTATGTCACATCTGTATACATAAAGGAGGAGTCTCGGCTAGTAGGCTTTATTGAGTCATTACATCACATCTGTACACATAAAGGAGGAGTCTCGGCTAGTAGGCTTTATTGAGTCATTACGTCACATCTGTACACATAAAGGAGGAGTCTCAGCTAGTAGGCTATATTGAGTCTTTATGTCACATCTGTACATAAAGGAGGAGTCTCGGCTAGTAGGCTTTATTGAGTCATTACGTCACATCTGTACACATAAAGGAGGAGTCTCGGCTAGTAGGCTATATTGAGTCTTTACGCCACATCTGTACACATAAAGGAGGAGTCTCGGCTAGTAGGCTATATTGAGTCATTACGTCACATCTGTACACATAAAGGAGGAGTCTCGGCTAGTAGGCTATATTGAGTCTTTATGTCACATCTGTACACATAAAGGAGGAGTCTCGGCTAGTAGGCTATATTGAGTCTTTATGTCACATCTGTACACATAAAGGAGGAGTCTCGGCTAGTAGGCTTTATTGAGTCATTACGTCACATCTGTACACATAAAGAAGAGTCTCGGCTAGTAGGCTATATTGAGTCATTACGTCACATCTGTACACATAAAGGAGGAGTCTCGGCTAGTAGGCTATATTGAGTCTTTATGTCACATCTGTACACATAAAGGAGGAGTCTCGGCTAGTAGGCTTTATTGAGTCATTACGTCACATCTGTACACATAAAGGAGGAGTCTCGGCTAGTAGGCTTTATTGAGTCTTTACGTCACATCTGTACACAAAGGAGGAGTCTCGGCTAGTAGGCTTTATTGAGTCATTACGTCACATCTGTACACATAAAGGAGGAGTCTCGACTAGTAGGCTATATTGAGTCATTATGTCACATCTGTACACATAAAGAAGGGGTCTCGGCTAGTAGGCTATATTGAGTCATTATGTCACATCTGTACACATAAAGGAGGAGTCTCGGCTAGTAGGCTATATTGAGTCATTATGTCACATCTGTACACATAAAGGAGGAGTCTCGGATAGTAGGCTTTATTGAGTCTTTACGTCACATCTGTACACATAAAGGAGGAGTCTCAGCTGGTAGGCTATATTGAGTCATTATGTCACATCTGTACACATAAAGGAGGAGTCTCGACTAGTAGGCTTTATTGAGTCATCATTATGTCACATCTGTATACATAAAGGAGGAGTCTCGGCTAGTAGGCTTTATTGAGTCATTACATCACATCTGTACACATAAAGGAGGAGTCTCGGCTAGTAGGCTTTATTGAGTCATTACGTCACATCTGTACACATAAAGGAGGAGTCTCGGCTAGTAGGCTTTTTTGAGTCATTATGTCACATCTGTACACATAAAGGAGGAGTCTCGGCTGTAGGCTTTATTGAGTCATTACGTCACATCTGTACACATAAAGGAGGAGTCTCGGCTGTAGGCTTTATTGAGTCATTACGTCACATCTGTACACATAAAGGAGGAGTCTCGGCTAGTAGGCTTTATTGAGTCATTACGTCACATCTGTAAAAATAAAGGAGGAGTCTCGGCTAGTAGGCTTTATTGAGTCATTACGTCACATCTGTACACATAAAGGAGGAGTCTCGGCTAGTAGGCTTTATTGAGTCATTACGTTACATCTGTACACATAAAGGAGGAGTCTCGGATAGTAGGCTTTATTGAGTCTTTACGTCACATCTGTACACATAAAGGAGGAGTCTCGGCTAGTAGGCTTTATTGAGTCATTACGTCACATCTGTACACATAAAGGAGGAGTCTCGACTAGTAGGCTTTATTGAGTCATTACGTCACATCTGTACACATAAAGGAGGAGTCTCGGCTAGTAGGCTTTATTGAGTCTTTACGTCACATCTGTACACATAAAGGAGGAGTCTCGGCTAGTAGGCTTTATTGAGTCATTACGTCACATCTGTACACATAAAGGAGGAGTCTCGGCTAGTAGGCTTTATTGAGTCATTACATCACATCTGTACACATACATGAGGAGTCTCGGCTAGTAGGCTTATTGAGTCATTACGTCACATCTGTACACATAAAGGAGGAGTCTCGACTAGTAGGCTTTATTGAGTCATTACGTCACATCTGGACACATAAAAGAGAAGTCTCGGCTAGTAGGCTTTATTGAGTCATTACATCACATCTGTACACATACAGGAGGAGTCTCGGCTAGTAGGCTATATTGAGTCATTACGTCACATCTGTACACATAAAGGAGGAGTCTCGGCTAGTAGGCTATATTGAGTCATTACGTCACATCTGTACACATAAAGGAGGAGTCTCAGCTAGTAGGCTTTATTGAGTCATTATGTCACATCTGTACACATAAAGAAGGAGTCTCGGTTAGTACTGTAGGCTATATTGCGTGTGAGGATGTTGGAGGTGGAGAAGATTTATAGCCTTTTCTCGCAGGACTTGATATAATTAAACTTATCAATTTGATGGCGGATCCAGGGAGGTTCAAACGACAGTCACCATTGATAACAGATTCACCTGCTGTAAAATGCAAAAGAGTGGCTACAGAAATCTGCAACCGGACCCATGCAAAAACAAGGATAGGAAGAACATTTACATTTATTAATTTAGCTGACGCTTTTATCCAAAGCGACTTACAATTGCTATATATGCCAGAGGTCGCCCGTCACTTGCTCAGGGACACATTGGTGTCTCACAGTGGATTCGAACCCGGGTTGTTCACACCAAAGGCATGTGTCGTATCCACTGTGCCATCACCACCCCAAACAGATCATTACATGTAGTCACACAATGCTGAAGTTGTTAACATTAACAATTTGAGAATAAACTATAATTTGCACGGTTTTGCGTGATATGATATCTTATAAGCGATTGGTAGATTTAATCAGCGTGATTTACTGCAATATCAGAACCAGAACCAAAGTGGATGTTACTTATTTGTTCAGATGACATTTTCCGGTGAAAATTCGTATGTTGGTCATACTTCCAAAAATAATAAATTTGTGATTCCGAATGCCGGTATCCACACCCACACACTCTCCTCAAACATTGTATTCATCCGCGCTGTGCCGTGTCAAGGGTGTTGAAGTACAACTCACGTAAAGTTGACAATTCCACGAACGACTGCAATTGCAGATTTCAAACAGAGATGGCGACAAAGAGAAAAAACCGCCGCACTGCAGCTTTAAGGTAACTACAAGTATTGAATGTGGTTATATCATAGAGTTGTATGGGGTGGGGGTAAATTAAGCATGACCTGCTGTGATGTCACAATCATTTTGCATTGTGGTCTATAGATCTGCCTGTTAAGGTTATTCGTTCACTTATCAGTAAACATATCCAGGTATGTCACATAACCTGCTTTCTGGAACAAACCCAGACTGGAGCAAAAATGTCCAGACCCCGATACCCCGAAGAGACACACACGCTGCAGACGAGAGAGTCCACAGCCTGAGCACACTCAAAAGCGCACTCTCACACAAGGACAAGACAATACATACCGTAAATGTCAGGGTTCTGCCACCAAACTAAGAACCAGAGGGACAGAACCATGAAATGAGAGCTTTTACTCTACTTGACTGAAGTCTTGAGAGAATAATGGTGCTCTCTTACCCCCTCCACAGTTCAAATGAAGCACCACAATCACTCATCCCTCTGTTTCCTGATCTGATGTCTGCCTCTCCTGTGGAAGACGTACCTCACTCATGTCATATAGCATTCTACACAAAAGAGTCTTCGTCAGAGCACTTACCTCAGAGGACAGACGAGAGGGGAATTGCATTGACTGAGATGAACTGTGCTAACCTTTCATTTCAGATCTAAGCACAATTTAATTTATGAGAATATTGCTTTAGGTTACAATGAGGCAACAGGATGCTGGTAAATTAAAAACATCACTCAGTGCAGCAAAATAAGTTGTCATAGATGGCAGCAACATTATAGAAGAGAAAAGAATAATTATTTCACTTTAAAGCAATATCAAACAATTTACAGTCTATTTCAATTGTCAACATCATTTTGTCCAATCATATTTTGATTCAAGACGTCTGTCTTTTGTGACACAGTGCATGTTGTTTTCGCACAATATGCAGTCAATTAACGCGTTTCTAAAATACTTACATTTCAACCCGATCTCACGGGAATTCGTACGAATTTTACGAGGTGGCTAATTCGTAACAATTTGTACGACCTCACTCGTACGAATTAGTACGATTTAGCTAAATCGTACATATTTTACGAATTAGCCAATTCGTTTGAATTCGTACGAATGACCTACCCCTGACCCCGCCCCTAAACATAACCGTCACGTGGGTTTAGACAAATCGTACAAATTTGTGCGAGTGAGGTCGTATGAATTAGTACGAATTAGCCACTTTTGAATCACTCGTACGAATTCGTACGAATTGGTCGTGAGATAGGGTAGTACATTTTCTTTTCACACAAGCTTAACCAATGGCAAAATCATGGATCTTTCTGGTCTTATTTATAAATTCAACATGACAGACATGAAGACCTAATGTACCAAACCTTAAATATAATATAAAAAGCCTTTACTTCTGCAAAAAAACATCAGCTCAAAAGTACTCAAAAATATATATATTAAAAATATTTAAATAACTGATATGCATTTTTAGGTAACAGATCACTGAAATATTGACAGTTGAATTCAGTTTCAGTCAGAGATGGTCATCAGGTGTCGAAGTTCTTTCCATTATTGGACATACACAGTAAAAAAGGGACTCTTTGTTTTTTGTTATGCCGAACAACACAGAGAAGCAGAGAGAGAGAGAGAGAGAGAGAGAGAGATTTTTTTTTTGAGATTGTTGATTTTTTATTTTATTGTTGTTGTTTTTTTGTTGTTGTTGTTTTGTGTGTGTGTGTGTGTGTGTGTGTGTGTTTGCTTTGGTTTGTTATGTTTTAATTATATTTGTTGTATTTACATTGTATTTTTAGGTTGCCTATTGTACATCTGGCCCAGGACTGCAGATGAAAACTAGCCTTTTGGCTAACTCTGGCATATTTTGACTTGTCATGTTAATATGCACTGTCCTTGTAATAAACAAATTCAAGAGAGAGAAATATATAGTGAAGGAGAGCTTATTTATCTCTCAGTTAATTGCTCAGAACAATTTTAAGACTTTCATAATAAACTGTCAAGTGTCAGCTTTTAAATGATACCTTGGTTTTGTGTGTGGTCACAAGGACTCATTAGCAAAAATCATTTTATTATGGGTATGTCATTTTGCACTCCATTGCCAAAAGGGTTGGTGACTGGTAAGGGGTTAATAGTTGAAGGAGAGGAGTAGTGGGCCAGGACAAGGGAGAAGAAGAGTTAGGGGAGAGGAGGGAAAATGTCACGGAGTCCACTTAGCCATCAGCACCAGATCCGCCCACTCGTTCATCATCACTGGAATTCTAATCACCTGCACCTGTTCACCCTCATCATCCTCACCATATCAAGCCTGCACTCCCTCCAGTTTACTGTCTGATCTCGTCACACATTACACAGACACAAGCATTCCCGTACCTGATATTCGGCTTCATCCTCATCTTCAGTAGTCTGTTCCTTTCTGTGTCGTGACAGTGTGCTGGACTGTGCATATCTATATTTTCCCCCTTAAACATGTGGAACCTGGTTATCTCTGCCATGGAATAGAAAACCAAAATGGCAATTGGGATTTTTATCTCACAATTCGGACTTCGCCCCCTCTCAATTCCTAGCATATCTCACAATTTCGCTGTTAGTATTTTGACAGTGATTGCGTTATGATTGACTAAATGTTCATGTTGGATAGAAAAGTGCTAGTGCTTTGACAGGAGCTTTTGATAGAGTTAGTGTGTAGAAAAAGGTTTTTAGTGTTTTGAAATGTTGAGTTTCTATTTAACAATGTGGTTTTGGCCAGAAAATGAGCTAGCTAATTGTGTGATGTAGGTGTGTTGCTGTGTTAAGAGTTCAGAAAAAAAAGTACTTGGTAAATGCTTGTTTGTGAAAAATTGTAAAAAAAAAAAAAAAAAAATCGTGGAAAAATCTTGTTTGTCCGCCATTGTAATTGTTATGCTTCAAGTTGGTTGCAGCCCGTTCTCATCCTTTAGCGTCACATAGAACGCTATATGACAAAACGGCGCTATACTACGCACATGGCACCCTTTATCGTTAATATTCACGCAAACCCAAGGCGTTATAAATCCTTTAGCGTAATATAAGACTACCCTACCCCACACCTAAACCTAACCATCACAGCACGTGTTATATTAACGATAACGGGTGCCGTGTGCGTAGTATAGCGCAGTTTTGTCATATAGCGTTCTATATGACGCTAAAGGATGAGAATGCGTTGGTTGGTGCAAGCGTTTCTATTTTTTTTTATTGATTGAAAACATTATAAGCAAAGAAGAAAACAGTCACAATATAGAACAAATAAATGGAAAGAAAAAAGACACAAGACAGGGGTACATAACTAATCAGAAAAGATTACATATCAAATGAAAAGTTTACAGTAAAAGACTTACATATTTCAATTGTTTTTAAAGCCTTCTTGGTACACGAGTTAGAGATATGGTGCGTTCATGTGCTATGGTAATTATGGTAAATACCAAAAGCCGACGTGGAAAATGCATATGAACACCCCCTCATGTGGTATTTTTCACTGGGCAACTCGTAGAATATTTTGATGGATGAGTTGACGAGATGAGATAAACTTTGACCTTTTCAAAATGGCAGAGAGCACCGCGAGAGTCGTGAACATAGATATCAACATATAAAGGCTAGATATCTCGTCCGCGCTGCTGGCCAATGGAGGTCGATGTCTGCACCTGGCGGCCATCTTGTCACAGGCAGATCGCTCGCTCGTAAAATTGTGTTTTAATGGTGCATGTTATTTTTAAATAACCATAACTTGCTCAATTTTCTACCGATTTTCAAACGATTTGGTTTGTTATAAACGTCAGAGATGTAGTTATGACACTGCATACTTATGAAAAATAAATGTATAAATATATAATCATCCAGAATTATAGCCACGTTAATAACGTTTGTAAGAAGCCAAACCGTTTGTAAATCCGTCAAGATTTCAACGAGATCTGAGTATTTTTGTTCGTGCTGTTCACTCATCTTACATCAGCTTGCCTGTGACAAGATGGCCGCCGGTGATGACAATAAAGACTCTGCCGTGAGAAATCTAGCTTTATATGGATATCTATGGTCGTGAATGGTAAAAATATATATAATCTAGAAAATATACAGCATATTATTTACCTTTTGTGTTTTGATAAATCATTTTCTTGTTGTTGCAGATGACTTAAGCAATCTAAAATAGTTTTAGCCAAATAACAGGTCTGGATCTCCATCTTTTTACCACAAAAAAACAAAAGCACTTGAACGCAACACACTGGTAAATACCAGTTCACAAGTGGAAAATATCCTATTTTCCATAGCACGTGAATGCACCATTACAGTTTTTTTTCCAATTGCTAACACACTAAAATGACATGCACAGCACAATTCTTTAAACTGACACACAGAGAGCAACACTTCTTCTCAAGTTTCCAAAAGTCTAAACATATTTTCTGCTTTACACACATTTTGCATTTCAAAATGCCACTTTTTAAATCCACTGAGCACAGTTCTCTGCATAAGACACAACAATCTGACATAAAGTCACATGTTTGCCATTTCAAAACACTACCATTCAAAATGACACTACATGATCTAATTGGCCAATTACATGTGCCATCTGGCCAAACACCTCAATGGTTAATTGTTAACACTTCAATCAGGATGTAAGCACTATAAAAACTATAAAAAAAAAAAATAAAAAAAAAAAACAAATTATATTTTATGGAAGTTTCTTTTTCAGTTTACTGTTTTTTTGTAAGTATTTTTTTTCAGTCCCATGTAAATATTTTTGCTGTGCATACGTTGCACTGACCTGTTTACTGTAGTGAAAAAAATACATTACTGTAAAATGAAGTTTCAACAGCATGTGTGTGTCTGCAAATATTTCTGTGCATGTGAACAATCCGATACATATGTTAGTATTATGGCAAAGCATAAAGATATGAGTGCTTTTCATTATGCCCAACAGTGTGTAGTTGTTTAGGCAAAAATCTGGTAATATGAATGTGTGTGCCAGTTCATGCAAAAGTTTGATTTTGATAATGCTATGTATAGTTTCATTTTGCAGGATATATGAGGTATTTTGCAGTTTGGGTGTGTGGTTTTGTGAATTGTGTTAAGTATTTTGATAAAACCAGACCAACACTATCTCACGACCAATTCGTACGAATTCGACGCATGATTAAAAAGTGGCTAATTCGTACGACCTCACTCGTACTAATTCCTACGATTTGTCTAAACCCACGTGATGGTTAGGTTTAGGGGCGGGGTTAGGGGTAGGTCATTCGTATGAATTCATACGAATTGGTCAATTCGTAAAATATGTACGATTTAGCAAAATCGTATTAATTCGTACGAGTGAGGTCGTATGAATTGTTACGAATTAGCCACTTTTTAATCATTCGTCGAATTCGTACGACTTGGTCGTGAGATCGGGTTGACCAGACTAGTTTGCAAAATTGTGTGTTAGCAATTTGAAAAAACTGTAATCCCAAAGTAATGTTGTACTTGCAAGCGTTTCTAGCTAAGACGTATGGCGACGCACACAGTGACGTAACGACGTCGTTCCATGGACGCTCTAGTCAGTGGAAAAACAAACAGGTTCTGAAGGGGTTTGCAAGTTGAATAAACTCCGAACCAACTTTAAAACAGCACCAGTTCCGAACCAGTTCTTTTTTTGGTGGAAAAGGGGTAATACTCTTCCTTGTCTCCCTCTCATATTGTTTCCATCCATCCACATCTGTTGTGTAGTTGTGTTTAACTTTTGCCTGCTTGTGTTTAGCATATTAAAACAAAAGTGCATCACAGTGCGAAATGTGTATTAGTGAGTGAGGATGTGTTTAGAATTTTGCAAAAAGAATGCATGAGATTTGCACTTGTTTAATGTTTTACATAAAGAGTGATTTATTTGACAAATTGGTTTATGCTATTGAGAATTGGGTTCAGAGAATGGAGTTTAGTGTTTTAGCAATTCAGAAAAACTGTAACGATATGTGTTTTTGGCCCGATAATTAACTACTTGGCTTCTTGTGTGATGTAGGTTGCTGAGTAGGCTGAGTTTAAAAAAAAGTACTGTAATGCAATTCATTATTTTAATTAGGTGCTCTGTATGAGTGTTCAGCAAAAATATGCATTTTATTACAGTAATCAAGAAGAGATTACAGAAATGAAGGAGAGAGACTAAGGCTCGATGAGTCAGACTGAGACAAAGCATTGAGTTCTTATTTTAGTTAATATTTCTTTTGTTTCTTCTATAATTCTTTTTGTCTTTATCCCCCAAGCCCTCAATGGTGGTAGTCTCTGTCCGTGGTGCTGAAACAAGCAATAGTAAAAAGTGCTTTTTTGAGACTCCTTCTAAGCAACAATTGTCCTCCCTTTTAATAAACATGATTAAAATGGATTCTTAGATGAGTAATGATCTTTGCGAGGAGCTTAACCACGTTATGTTTGATTCATCTGACCCAGAAAAACATGATCAGCTCCAGCACAGTTTCTCACACCGAGAGAAAAAAAAATGTTTTGGTCTTTGAGAAGAGGCAACCGGTCACCATGGCAACATCAGTACCTCAGGAACTCACAGAGGCAGCACACAAAAGGCTGGAGGACTCCACAACAATCTAAATGGTTAAAGAGCAGCCTAATAATCTTTCAGTGTGATTAGAAAATTGACGAGTGGCTTGAGTAAAGAACATCAAATCATTTTTTTTTTTCTCTCTCATGCAAAACAGCCAACGTTGAAGGCACGATGTCATGTCTATGAGATGAACAGATCTCCCGGGAAGGACACTTAAAAACAACCTTTGCATGTCAGTGGCAGATTTGTTTTACAATTCAATTTGTGTTGATTGTATTTTTTACTAAAGATCCTTTAATTTCTCTGGAGATTTCTGTCTTGTGAAACTTGCATTGATTTGTATTGGTTATATAATGTCATAATTGCTCGCCTCATGTGCCACGTGTCTGAAATATACTCAGGTTGTCTGGTGATTCACTTAACGTTTTTGATTCAGGTCATATGGGGCCGTATCTCTGTTCATGTTTATCATAAGAATGTTTTTTTTTTTTTTTTTTCTTTTAAAATTCAATATGTGGTAGCTCTCAAGTTACGTTTTTTTTCTCAAATAATTTAATTAGAAATTCAGTTGTCATAGTTTCCTTAGCGCCATCAATACCCAACGAGGAGGCTGGAGATGTGGTTATCTCTTCAGCGATCATACCATCTCTGGTTCCCTGAGGACAGCGCAGTTGTATTTCCTATTTGGATATTGGTAGTTGCACAGTAGCGGTAAAAGAAAGCCATTCATGAGAGGCGAAGCAATTTGTGGGTATATATTCGGTTTCTTGAAAAATGCATTATTTATAGCGGTAAACAGGCCATAAGGTCAGGTCGCCAAAGAGCTTGAAAATAAAATACTTTTGATTTCACCTGAATTTGCACTGTAAAAAAAAAATATTTTCAAGATTTGTTATCACAACATTTTTTCTTTTGTCAAATCAAAGTTCAGATAACTTATTATTTTGAGTTTCTGATGATTAAATCAATCTCCTTCATTGTATTAACTCACTTTTCCAGTTCAATCAACTTAAAAAGATAATTTTAAGTTAAACCAACAATATTATTTTACAGTGTGGGTGGGCATAACCTATAAGAGATCCAAAACGAGATTTTATAATGTGGTAACACTTTGCATTAAGGTTTCATTACCTACTTTAGTTAAAATGAATAAAGAACAAACAATTCTACTACAACATTTATTAATCTTAGTTAGTGTTAATTTCAACATGTACTCATACGTTATTAAAATCAAAAGTTGCATTTGCTAACATTAGTTAATGAACGGTTTCATTTGAACTAAAATGAAAAAAAAACAATGAACGACCATTTTTTATTAATTAATATTAACAAAGATTAATAAATATTGTAACAAATGTATTGCTCATTGTTAGTTAACTTGTATTTACAAATTTGAGGTAGGCTTGTAGGCCAATTGGGGACATCACTGCATTTAAAATGTAAAATAAATTATTATTTCATTTTAATAAAACAATTAAGTAAATTAAGATCAATACAACATTTATTAAAACAAAAACAAAACCAAAAAAACTAAAAACAGAAAAACACTCTTGAGCTTTTAAATGTGAGTTGCCTTGGAAAGCATTTTAACCATGCTTCAATAGGCTATCTGACGCTTTATAGGCACCCTTTAGCGTCAGTTAGATGCAGTGTTGTGCAAGTTACTTCCAAACTGTAATACATTAGGTATTCCTTGTTACTGGTATTTAAAAGTATTGTAGAGAAGAATTGTAATGCGTTACATTACTCATGTATTACTTTTGAGTTACTTTCACCAAAATAACTAAGTAGAACTTAACTTTTGGGCTGTAACGATATGCAATATGAAACCGAAATCGCGATTCGCCACACGACTCAGATCCACGAACCTACAGAATCGCGACACACCTCTTCCAACTCCCAGCATTATTCTCCTTACCGTCCATATCCAATGCTGCCTTATCTTTAAATTAGGCTATTAGTATTATTTGAAGTTAACATTTGAAGTTAACCACAAAACTAGTTGAGGATAAATTATTGAAAATTGGGGAAGTTCAGCATTATGGACATGATGACATTTGCAGTCAAAACTTGAAATAAAAATTCTCAGAAAATACATGTATTGAAACGTATATAGGCTACTTCCTTAAAGGACTCCAGACATTAGACAAATATCAGTCTATGTTTTATTTTTAATATTAGGAAAAAGACACACATTCATGCGTGACAAAAAAATAGGAGGCAAAATACATTTTTTGTAATTCTGTTAATTACACTGCGCAAATCGGATGAGGAAGGGTTGGCTCTCCTCCATAGAACTTAAAATATTCATTTTATTTTAGTTTTCGTGTTCGCATTTATGAGGAAAAAACAATGTTACAGACGCGACCGCTCTGAACTGGCACTAAAAGACTGCTTTAAAACTTTCACACAGTCTGTTGCCTTTAAGAAGTAAAAGCAGACAATACACTGTAATACAACTGTAATACAAGCCTCACTGAACATGTAACGAGTAAAATATTACTGAAAATTGATTAGTAATGCCTTACACTACTGCGGTACAGCAAAAAGTAATATGTTACAGTAATGTATTACTTTTGTAATGCGTTACTCCCAACACTGGTTAGATGACACCCTAGGATCACGTGTAACCCTACCCCAGACCTAAACCTACCCGCGTCATCTAACTGACGCTTTTCCTTTAGCGTCAGTTAAATGACGCCGTAGGATTGCAGTTTTCTGTTTGTCTATTAAAATGAATGCGCTGTCAATTTATTTTATAACAGATGCGACAGCGGAATCTATACATCTCAATTCTCCAGCTGCAGTCATCTCTGAGGGAAACCAGTTAAGCGCTCTGTTGATGACGTCCTTGCAGATCATCCGTCCATAATCGTCTAAAGCCCGCCCTGGCAATCTGATTGGCCCGTTCATTTTTTGACTGATCATAATTTCTCCTCAATGGATCGAGTCCAGACCGATCTTCCCGACTGAAAAATTTTGTGGGCGGGGGTTCGGGCTGGCATCCAGGCCATGAAACTTGGCTATAGAAATAATAAATCCTTTTAAATGAAAAAAGAAGATGATGGTCTATCAGAGATGAAAGAAAACAGCATTCTTACATTATGAATGCTATCATTACAGTTGCAGTTCAGGCTCAGTGGTTAGAAAAAATCCACAGGGATCTCTTCATACAAAACACTCAATTGTGTAGGCTATTTGCTGATTTTGTTTTAAATGCTATGGGACTAAATAGCTCAAAACTGTCTTTCTGAGTTGAACAACACTACCCTCATCAAGATTTCAGGTTTAGTCATTTTATTTGGAAACATTATTACTGCTAACTGTTGGTATTATTTAATATTTAATTATTATAGGTTTGCATATAATGTTCCATGTTTGTATTTCCACTGAGGCCTGTTGCATGAAGCTGTAGTTGAACAAACTCTGAGTTTCAGGGTTGATTTAGAGATGATAAATCCATATAATGGTTTAGATCAGGTTCAACGGGCTCAAAAATGTATCAAAATGTTTTCTGTCAACTCAGGTTTAATTCAGGATAGCCCCTGCATCTGAAATTGTGACAAGTGCAGCAAACACTTGATTCACTTCTCAATGAAAACACTTTCATAGATTGAACAGGCAGGCATGTGCATGACGTCATCGTTTTCACCGATTTTCCAAATGGGTTTGGAGCATCTAAGGAGCAATCAGAATCCCAGTCTTCTATACTCCCCGTGTCTAGTTCTTTGTCCGACCTCGTCTATGTGTTACGTCAATGTCAAGTGGATGTACAGTATTTGTCTTTTTCTCCTGCTTCCCCTGCATGGACTTATTAAAGACTGGGATTCTGATGGGGAAGTCCATGCAGGGGAAGCAGGAGAAAAAGACAAATACTGTACATCCACTTGACATTGACGTATACACATAGACGAGGTCGGACAAAGAGCTAGACACGGGGAGTATCGCCTACTAGAACAAATGAGGGAGCTTGATAATTCATCAACAAAAGAGTGAAATAAGAGAACGAAAGAGACATGAAAAATATGTCAGACAGAAACACAAAGCATGATCCTTACACTTACACTTGCATACGTATATTATTGTAAATTAATATAACAATTGTATGACTATATTATACATAATTACAATTACTGTAATATGATGTACATATAATAATTGACAGCAAAAGTATCTAAATTTCTTTCACTCTAAACTACTTTAATCTGGAGTGAGAGATACAGGGGGTGTGGCTTTATTGCATCAGATATATGTCACCTTGCTCACAGCTGATTGGTCCAGTTTTGGTCTGCAATCTCTAACCCAGAATAAAATCTGCTCTGGTGCAGGTTAAAAACAGGGTTTGCTCAAAATTGAAATGACTTGTCTTAAAGTCCCCCTGTAATCAATAATTGTATCCCAAAACATCTTTAATCACCAAAATGACATATTTAAAAGTTTTTTTCCCCTTGAAAATAAAACTTCACTTCAATAAACTTACAATGTACGTTTTGTGATTAATAAAAAGTCATTTAAATGTTATGTACATTTACATTTATATGTATTTAAACAGTATGTTAAAACAAAACATACTTTTATGTACTTTTATGTAAAACATACTCTTTCCACATTGACGGATGGTCAAATGTATTTTCCAGCTTTCCGTGTTGAAACTTAAACTTACCAACATTCAAGTGATGATAAAAAGAATGCATAAAGCTAGAATAAAACTTTTTTTTTTTTTAAGCAGAGGGTCTGTTCTTTTTTGTTTTTAGTTATATTTCATGTGTAAATCCGAGCAGGATTCGAACTGTGATCTTCAGCGTGGGTGGAGGCCGCTCCAACAAGGAGGCTAAAGGCCGCAGCCTTAAGCATCAGTTGCTAGCTCGCCTCTTGTGATCAGGGGAGTGAGGTTTACAACAAGAAAATATTCTGTGGGCCATGAAACTTTTATGAGAATGATCAAAAATACTGGCGCTGGCTGACAACTTTAAAATAAAATCTGCCTTAAAGGCTTAATTCACTCAAAAATGAATTGAATAAATTTATCAATTACTCACCGCATGTCGTTCACAAACCCGTGAGCCAATCATTCATCTTCTTGGATGATCAGAAAAGCTGTAAAACAGTGAAAAATAAACCTCATTAATATTTCAAGGCCCAGTGCATGATGGAAACACCAGTATCAGAGACGTTGAGTAATTTTACTTTATTTTATTAAGTTGATATTTACGCTTTCATTTCTACACACTTGAATTGAGTAGCTACTCATATAGATTTTACTATTTTTTTATTCTTGCCTGAACTAACTTTTTCATGAAGATATATATATATATATATTTTTTTTTGTGTGTGTGTGTGTGTGTAGTATTTCCCACAAAATCGTTTTTATCCTTGAAGGCTACCTGTAAATGAATCGGTGTTGAAGGGGGTCTAATTGGTAATGGACCAGGGGGGAAAAAAGATGGGGCGATGGACTAGAATCATAGATCCTGCGCTTTTCCCATGTTCATGAGGAGGATGGGTGAGTAAGGCTGAGAAATTGGTACCTCAGTGACGTCCACGCAGGCAATATTTCATCTCGGCAGCAAACAGCACTTCTACCAAACGCAAGCTCAAACACAAGAGCTCCTGCCGGAGAAAATATGAACCTGTAAACGCCTTCAGTGTGATTGGATGATCAGAAAAAATAATTTCTGATAATTAGCCTGTTATTTTTTTGTTTGTTATGAAAATGTGAAGAAAATACAAAAAAAAAAAAAAAATTGAATGAGCAACTTCTACTCCAACCTCGACGCTGACTGTTGGACACCAGTAAACTTTAAAGGGTTTTTCAACCAAACGCTCTCTTCTGAAGAATCGATTAACCAAGAACAAATTAATTGCAGAAGAGTTTGTTTTCACGACGAACCTTCAAAAGTAAGCTGATTTTGAAGATGAATATCCAAAACGGCAGTGATATAGACAGACCCGAAGGAAACATAGACTTAGAGGCGCCTGAAAAAACCTTATTTGGAATCGGCACCGACAACTTCGTCACGCTACTGATATTTGGACTCATCTTTACTCTAGGGGTCCTGGGAAACTCTCTGGTTATCACTGTCCTGGCTCAACGCAAACCTGGACAGCAACGAAGCACCACCAACATCTTCATCCTCAACCTCAGTGTGGCAGACCTGTCCTATCTGCTCTTCTGCATCCCCTTTCAGTCAACCGTTTACATGCTGCCCACATGGATCCTGGGTGCCTTCATTTGCAAGTTCATCCACTACTTTTTCACAGTGTCCATGTTGGTGAGCATTTTCACCTTATCAGCCATGTCGGTGGACAGGTATATCGCCATAGTGCACTGCAGAAAATCCTCATCCATTCGAGTTGAGAGGCATGCATTAATCGGGGTGTTGATCATATGGGCGCTCTCTTTCGCCATGGCCACTCCGGTTGCGTACTATCAGAGTATCGTGGAAAGTGATGACAACAGCACGTTTTGCTGGGAAGTGTGGCCAGATCACAGCAAGAGGAAAATCTACGTCGTGTGCACTTTTGTCTTTGGATATGTGCTGCCGTTGATTCTGATATCTTTCTGTTATGCCAAGGTTAGTTGCTCCTCTTTTATTTTGGCTTGATTATGAATGTTTGCATGCAATGTGCTTTGATTATAGTCCTTTTTAAAGGAAAATGAAAAGTGGATTTGTTTTAGAGTAGCCTATATCATTGAAAATAAGGTGCCCAAAATGATTAAAAAGCAGGAATATGCTTAATATATATATATATATATATATATATATATATATATATATATATATATATATATATATATATGAAGAGTTCAGATGCAAAAGCCTCTAAATGCCATTTGAAATTTTCTTCTTTAATGATGATTATCATAAAACTTGTATATTTAAGTTCAGTAATTTCACTTAAATGGCAATGATAATTACCTATTAATTGTTATTTAAGTGAAACTACTGAACTTAAATATACAAGTTTGATAAAAATCATCATTAAAGAAGAAAATTTCAAATGGCATTTAGAGGCTTTTGCATCTGAACTCTTCATATATATATATATATATATATATATATATATATATATATATATATATATATATATATATATGTATAGTTTCCTTCAAAAAAGTTTTTTGTTCCATTGAGTCCTGAACAAAACATAAGGAAAAAAATTGGTCTGGGTTTAAATTATATTATATATTGTATGCGTTTGTCACATTACAACAAATTGGCATCCTGCAATTTGGTCTGCACTTTGATTTGGATAAAAAATTTTTTTTTAATTTTATTAAAACTTCTAACTAATTTTCTAACATTTAATGTTCTATTCTTTTACCAGCTAGATCTTTTTTTTATACTTTAAGCCACACAAAATATATCAAAAATAAATATTAAGAAATAGTAACCATTATAGAAAATGTGTATTCAATTCACTCGTATATATATTTTTTTTTGTATATTTAAATAACTCAGACAAAAAGTGTGTCAAATTATTGACCCTTCATTCACATATTTTAATTTCAAATTATCATGTGCCAATGTGTCTTTAGGTCCTGAATCATTTGCATAAAAAGTTAAGAAATGTCTCCAAAAAGTCAGAGGCATCAAAAAAGAAGGTAAGAAATATTAAGAGTGCTGGCTTCAAATATGACAATATAATATCATCTCGTGGTTGTTAATTGTTGAATTATTAATTGTTGATTATTTTGTAAAAACCCAGCAGAAATGTCTCTCCACCTTTCTTGACAGACTGCTCAGACAGTTCTGGTGGTTGTGGTGGTCTTCTGCCTGTCCTGGTTGCCTCATCACGTGGTGCACCTGTGGGTCGAGTTAGGCTCCTTCCCCCTGAACCAGGCATCCTTCGTTCTCCGCGTGGCGGCTCATTGTCTGGCCTACAGCAACTCGTCTGTTAATCCTGTTATTTATGCGTTCCTCTCGGAGAACTTCAGGCAGGCGTACAAGCAGGTTTGCCGTTGTCAGGTGGCTTCTGAGTGCCCTACAAATGAGGCCAGAGAGATGAAGGCAGCACCATCCACCAACTGCACCACTGTGTAATTCCTTCAGCTGTTAAGTTTGTCGTCATTTATGATAGCTTAAAAATGACTTAAAGTTGAGTTTTTAAGCTTGGGGGAAGGCAAAAAATTGTCCAAAGTATTTATCATGCTTGGTGGTTTTGGATGGTCGGAAGGGATTTTTACATGTTACTCGACGATGCATTTCTTCGGAGAGCAGTAGAGACATTGCTTAGCACCTGCTTTGAAGCCATAGTGATGTAAGGTCTGTAAATATGTGCAATCAAAAAAGCAAAGAATAAAAGGTGAGGGTTAAGGGGGGTGAGGATGTGCTTTTCCTTTTCCCTCAGGCAAAATAGTGAATGAAAATGAAATGTAATCAAGTGTTACATCGAGCCATGTTATAGTTGACTTTCAATTCTATCAAATGCTTGTTTAGTAGTGTTTTACTAAATGTACTATAAAATACTATAAAATATCCTAAAATATATTATAAACAAAACATGTAATGCATGATTAATGCCTTCTAATTCATCTCATATTGCATTGTATGCTCTCACCTTTATAGTATGATGCATTAAAACACATAACAAACAACCAATTTCAGATGTAACAAGGAATCTGCTAATATTACAATGCACTTTAATTTTGGTTACAATTATTAATGAAAAGATGTAATGCGTTTTAACGCACATTATGATATATATTTATAAACCATTACACAAAAACTTTAAGTAGGCCAACGTGCTTTTTTTTTATAAACATTCTATATGCATGTAGCCTACATTTATATTATGTTTCTCATATGATATATATATATATATATATATATATATATATATATATATACACGCACACTACTGGTCAAAGGTTTTAGATCAGTAACATTTTTTATGTTTTAAAATGTCTCATCTGCTCACCAAGGCTGCTTTATTTGATGAAAAAAAAATGACAAACAGTAATATTGTGAAACATTTGCGTAAAATGACTGTTTTCTATTTTAATGTATTTTAAAATGTAATTTGAAAGCTGAATTTTCAACATCATTACTGTTGCTGATTACACATCAGTTTTCAGTGTCACATCTAGAAATCATTCTAATATGCTGATTTTATGCTCAAAAAACATAAATTATTATTTTCAATGTTGAAAACAGTCGTGTACCATTTCCCCCCCCCAAATTCTATGATGAATAGAAAGTTCAAAAGAACAGCATTTATTTAAAATATAATCTTTTCTAACATTATAAATGTCTTTACTGTAACTTTTGATCAATTTAACTCATCCTTGATTAATAAAAGTATTTTCTAATTTCTTTCCCCCAAAAATCAAAAAAATAAATTCTTACTGCCCCCAAACTTTTGAATGGTAGTGATTAATGTTACAAAAGCTTTCCATTTCAGATCAATTCTGTTCTTTTGAAATTTCTATTCATCAAAGGGTCCTGAAATAAAAATGTAAAAAACTGTTTTCAATATGGATAATAATCAGAAATGTTTCTTGAGCATCATATCATAATAATTTCTGTAGGATCATGTGACACTAAAGACTTGAGTAATGATGCTGTAATTTCAGCTTTGATCACAGGAATAAATTACACTTCACTATATATTCACACAGAAAACCGCTGTTTAAATTGTAATAATATTTTACAATATTATTGTTTTTTGTATTTTTTTTTTTTTGTGTGTGTATTTTTTATCAAATTGCTGCCTTGATGAGCAGAAGAGACGTCTTTTAAAAACATAAAAAATCTTATCAATCTAAAACTTTTGTTTTTATATATATATAATGCTTGTATCATATAATTATTATATCAAATACAATATTAAATATGACTAATCAGTGTTGTCAAAACTGTGTCAATCACCTGTTGGCCAGTTTTTATAAACCTTTGTATCAGTTCTAACAAGGCTGTGATAGCATGAATGTGAACAAACGTGAACAACGCTGGAGATAAAATATATTTATAGCCTATAAATATTACTGCAACCTGAAAATGCTGGTCTTGAAAATGTGTCAATGCTTGTTAAATTGCATATTTATTGCATATTCTTTTGCATATGCAATAAATGTGTATATATATATACACACATAATATAATTTCTGAAATCTAAAAATTACTGGTGTTGAAAATGTCTCATAGCCTATTGTATGTATGGTTTTATACAGTGCATTACATGACGAAGATGAAGGAAGATCCAACATGAGTTTAATCTCTTGGCAATTCATAGTATTTCAGGCCGTTCTCATCCCAAGGCGTCATCTAACTGACGCTTTTGACCATGCGTCAATATCCGACGCAAATGGCACCTTTTCTAATTTCCTCCTAGTGGTCTAACCCTAACCCTACCCCAGACCTAAACCTACCTGCATCATCTAACTGACGCTAAAGGTTGCAATGTGCGTCGGATTTAGACACGTGGACAAAATAGTCAGTTAGATGATGCCCTAGGATGAGTGTCATCTAATGGTGCTTTTCCACTACACAGTACCAGCTCGACCTGACTCGACTCGGCTCAGCTCGCCTTTGTTTGGTTTTCCACTGTGTAAATGTTGCACCTGTACCTGCTTTCGGGTACTTTTTTTTGTGAACAATGCCGACTCCTGATTGGTCAGAGAGAATCGTCACCATTCACTGCGTCATCATTACACGCACCAGATGGAGTATCCAGAGTAACCTCGCTTTTTTTAAATAGTTTGGCCAGAGATAGTTACTAAAATAACTATTGTTATGGCAACTCGGAAGAATACGCCGTGGTCAAACGAGGAGGTTGCAGACTTTCCTTTGTTTGGTTGCCAAAGACCAATCAACCAATCAGACCAATCAGCGAGAGCTTGATAGGGCATAGATGTCGCTATGACGACTGGATATATTTGTGGCGGTACTGTCTGCAATGGAAAACGGAACAAAAAGCGAGCCGAGTGGAGCCGAGCCGAGTCGAGCTGATACTGGTAATGGAAAAACTCCATAACTGACGCTAAAGGTTGCCATGTGCGTCGCATTTAGACGCATTTGGTCAAAAGTGTCAGTTAGATGACACCCTAGGATGAGAATGCACGAATCATGAGGATGAGTATTTCACAAAGTGGCTAGTACGAATAACGAATTCGTAAGATTTTTGCTAAATCGTACATATTTTACGAGTTGCCCAGTTCGTATGAATTCATACGAATGACCTACCCCTGACCCCGCCCCTAAACCTACCCATCACTGGGGTTTAGATAAATAATCGTAGGCTACTCGTACGAATGGGCTCTATGCATGGCAGTATTTCCGGTGAAGGTCTAATGCTGCGTTCAAGTCCTCCTGGGACGTACTAGATCGTACGTACGAGGTGGGAAGTCGTGTTTATGACGTGAGGTGCACTCGAGTCAGTTTCGTTGGAGCCTACGCCTTCGTGTACCTACGTTTAATGAATTACACGAAAATACAGCAAGGTCTGTTAACTCTGCAAATAAAAAAAAAAGAGGAACAAAGAATGCGCATCAGGTGTGTTTTTCTTTTTATGTTTTTTTATTAGCTTATGAAGCCAATGTAAACTCTATCATCAGGTATAATATTATTACAATGATATCATATTTTGTGCAGAGAGCTTTCTTTATAAATGAAAAAGCCTTACAATGTCAATGAGTAAACATTGAAATTCAATTAAAATTTACCATCAACATACGTTGAATGAACGTTTCTCACTGACACGCCCCCAACTCGTACAGATCGGGGCTTAAAGAAAATCCAGAGCTCCCCACTGGTATTTACGACATTGTGGTGGCGTTCAAGTGCGTTCCACTCGTAATTACGATCTACGAGATGACTTGAACGCAGCATAAGGATGCTCGATAACTTCCGCTGATCGTAGAGTCCAATGCAATACCGAGAATTTATATTGAATTTTATACTCCATGGTTATACTAAAGAAACGTTAGTCACAAAAACAGATAAAACAGACACCCCTCGTTGTGTTTATGCTTCTTTTTAAAATTATATTAAATAAACATAACTATATATAAAATTACATCTAAACGTATGTACGTTTCGTTTCAAAGACGGAAGGACAGTAAATATTGAAGACTCTGCCATAATCCCGTTTTCTCCGGTTTTCCTCCGCTTTAATCTACACAACCGGAAATGGACGAGCATCCTTACGTCAAATGCGGAACTTATGCGTGCATATAGCCCATTATGGCAGAGTCTTCAAAATTTACTGTCCTCCCGTCTTTGAAACGAAACGTATACGTTTAGATGTAATTTTATATATAGTTATGTTTATTTAATATAATTTTAAAAAGAAGCATAAACACAACGAGGGGTGTCTGTTTTATCTGTTTTTGTGACTAACGTTTCATTAGTATAACCATGGAGTATAAAATTCAATATAAATTCTCGGTATTGCATTGGACTCTATGATCGGCGGAAGTTATCGAGCATCCTTAATCCTTCACCGGAAATAACGCCGTGCATAGAGCCCATTCCCGTTTTCCTCAGGTTTCCTCCGCGTTAATCTCCACAACCGGAAATGGACGAGCATCCTTGCGTCAAATGCGGAATTATGTGTGCATATAGCCCATTGGTCGTGAGATAGCATTGAATATCCTCAAGGAAGGTAGTAACACACCGAAAATGTGAATGTGACCTGACAGAGAGAGTACAACTTAAATAGGAATTCAAACAAGATTAATAATAGAACACCGGTGAACCAAATGAATTCGTAATGACGGTGACCATGGTAACAAAGCACTGGCGGAAACGTAAACTCAAACAAAGGAACGCATGAGAAATGAGTGAAAACAATCTAAAAGTAAGAAAAAACAGATCATAACTGTGACACTATACCATCATCAAAAGAATTATGTGAGTAAGCTTAGTACTTAATTTTTTTTTTTTTTTTTTTTTTGAAGATCTCACATATTCATCGGATCAGGAAAGCAGTATCCTACACCTGGAGACGTCTTCAAATCCTCTAGCCACATAACACATTAAACCATAAGAAGCAGCAAAACAACCACTTGAAGTTTAATTAACAGCCTTTATTATTAGAATTCATAAATTCATAAGTGTTCTTAACTTTGATGGAAAAGCAGAAGCTTAGCCTTTGTATGCTGTACATCAAGTCCAGATAGAATAAAAAAAAAAATCCAATTATAAGACTCAGGAAAGACCAGGGTCACGGTCTTTTATCTTATCATCTCAATAAGAGACCAGACAAAATTACCCTTTGTGGCAATTGTACCTGAATTACTGATAATGGGATATAAGAAGGCCTTGTGAGGCAGCATCATCACGATCCCTCAACTCTCAGAATCAAGGAAGGATTCAATGTGCAATATTGCAGATTTATATTTTCCTGTGAAATTGATATGTTTGCATGTTTTGATCATGTGTATATACTTTGTGTGTGTGTGTTTGAGTAAAGTTCTTTTATGTGCTGTGAGTTTCTGTCTCAAAGTATCCTGCTTTTGGTCGTCATGGAGACAGTGCAGTTCCTGAGTGAGCAACAGGAGTTGTAATTGTCCATTACTGGTTTGTGCGTGTCACGGTGATCCACAAAAACACTTGCTTCTCAAAGCTTCTATCCAATATGAGAGAACAACAGTTTGGAAGGGTGCAGAAACATCTCTAATTAGTATCTCTTTATTTAAAGTAAAACATAAGTAGTAAAAAATAAATATTTCACTATATAATTTTAAGTATATACATCTAAAATTCAAGTATACACAAATAAATAACAGCCTTTGGATTTTAAGGTTAGGTTAGGCCTGCATGTCATTATGATAAAAATCAGTACTGGGTCAGAGTATACTGTACTGTAAATGATGAGGTAATGTTACAAAAGGTTTTGACAAAAGAGGGTATTTTTCTCTCTTTTTGTGATCATATGCAATTTGTAACTTTTGTAACATCCTCTGACTATGCTATTTTCAAAATCCAGAATTCAAGATTTTAGCCTCAGGGCCTCTATTTATTTTGATTTGTGTGTGTGTGTGTGTGTGTGTGTGTGACTGATGGGGACTAACCTAAATTGAGGTCCCACCCATGAGCAAACTTATAAAGCTTATAAATCATTTAGAACTGTTTTTTTTATGTAAAAATGCAAAATGGAAAAAATGAAGAATGCAGAATTTAAAAATAAAAATGTAAAATTGCATTTTCTGTGATTTAGGTTTAGGGTTATTGTAAGAGGATAGAATATACAGTTTATACAGTATAAAAACTATTACATCTAGATACCCAATATAGATATTTATATGTGTGTGTTCCTTAACATTTTGGAGACTTTTTTTGGTCCATTTGTTTTCTTCCTTAAATATGTATAAAATATTTTATTTAATATTGGCTTACACAAGTGACACTTGTCGCTGTAAATAATTTTACATTACTACATCACAAGATTGTATACATGTAATTAAATGTTAAATGATTTGAGTAACATTCTAGCCTACAACTGCACTGTCATCAGATTCTCTGGCAGTAATCAACATGAACTAGGTTTTATCTGATTGGAAATGTCCACACTGTACAAAATATTGTTAGTTTAACTTAAAAAAATAAGTTGCCTTAAAATTTTAAGTTGATTAAAACGGGGTGGTTCGGGATTTTGGACATCGGGCCTCATTTCCAAGTGAGCCTTAGTGTTATTTATCAGTAAAGACATTTAAAAAAAAAAAAATAATCCAGTCGTCCCAGTTGCTATGTTGGCCGGTGCTAGGCTAGCGCGAATCAACAGTATCTGTATTAGCATGCCATTAAAACAGTTTTAACCACTCCACAGTTCACCAAAAGCACATCAATTATAACGCCAGACTATCGATGTAAATGTCTGTTGATGGAATAATGTTAGAAATCAAACTACTCAATGTAGTTTGACATATCAAAATATATTTCAATGATCGCATTACATTTACAGGAACTATTTTCTCAGCAGTGGCGGAATTTTACTTTGCTCCGGGTGTAGAGTTGCGCCGGAAAGTAAACACAACAGAATCGCACTACGTTACAGTCGGAACGTCAAGTTAACAAAAAGTTTCCACAAATTTCCAATAAGAGATCGAGAAAGGAACAAACTGTGGCTTCTTGCTGCTGGCTTGGATATGGATACACCGACAGAGACATTACTAAAGGCCCGAATTTGTAGCGATCATTTTAGATCGGATGACTTTGTACAAAGTCATAGAAACGACAACAAGTCACTGAGTTCGAATGCAGTTCCAGCCGTCTTTCCCGATGCACCAACAGCTACAGATGAACAGGTAATAACTTTTGTTAGTCTACTCTAACCTCCAGCTAATGAAGCTACTCTTTCATAACTGATATATCGACACTGACAACGTTAGTGGAGATAACGCTACAGTTCAATGCATTGTGGAGAGTGACACTATAGTGTAACTAACGTTAGTAGAGATAACGTTACAGTTCAAGGCATTGTGGAGAGTGACACAATAGTGTAACTGACGGTATAATGTATACATTTGTATACATTTTCTGCATTGACACCACCAGTCTCCCGTTGTTCTGTCCCGGTTCTCTACGGCATCTCCAGGGGCTGTTGTCTCTATTTTTTTTCTCTTTCTGACCTTTTAGCATCCATCTCGATTAGTTCTTCATCTGTGTATTCCGGCTCATACATGTAGTGCTATGGTTCGTTGAATAACACACATTCCTCATCTTCTTCAATGTCCGAAACATTGTCATTGCTTTCAAAAGTGGCCATAATTGTATGTCTTGTCGTTTTATTATTGAAATAAACTCTGTTTCTGTAGTGATGACGAGTATCAGCGGCAGGTACACTTGCGTGATTGATTGTCATGTGGACCGGCTCTCTCGGTTGTCTGTAACATATCACTCCGCCGCTGCTGTAGACTATGCTGATAGATGGAGGGAACAAAGTATAACTATTGCAATGCGATGAAAGGGTAGTTTGATTTCTAACATTATTCCCTCAACAGACATTTACATCGATAGTCTGGCGTTATAATTGATGTGCTTTTGGTGAACTGTGGAGTGGTTAAAACTGTTTTAATGGCATGCTAATACAGATACTATTGATTCGCGCTAGCCTAGCACCGGCCAACATAGCAACTGGGACGACTGGATTATTTTTTTTTTTTAAAATGTCTTTACTGATAAATAACACCAAGGCTCACTTTGAAATGAGGCCCGATGTCCAAAATCCCGAACCACCCCTTTAATACAACGAAGGAGATTGATTTAATCATCAGAAACTCAAAATAATAAGCTATCTGAACTGAATAAATTATTTAAGTTGATTTGACAAAAGAAAAAATGTTGTGATTACAAATCTTGTATATATATACTGTATATATATAATTTTTTTTACAGTGCATTGGCTTTTTTGTCAAGGAGCTCACTTTTTATATATGTGGATTAGAGAGGTAAACTCAGAATTAGTCCAAATATATATATTTTTTAAAAAGCAGTCCAAACATTATTACATAAAATAAAATCATTGCATTTTCATAGAAATACTGTGTAAAAAAAATTGCAACAACATTTGCTATATTATGTTACACCAGTAGAGGTCAGACTTGCACAGCCTTTCAAAGTTTGCGCTTCACATTTTGTAAAACCCCTCTAGAGATACTCTAAAGTGTCGTTTTGTGGCACTAGAGTCGTTAATATAATCACTAATCAAACAGATTAATCTAAAATCATAATACTAAAACATAGCACTCATAATAAAAGTACACTTCAAACTGTTACACAATTTCCTCCTCCGCTTGTAAACACAATGCGCCCTCAGCAACAGATATGTTTATCAGTGTTTTTTAAAGGCTCGAAAGAGCAGAACAGCTTCAACGGTTTTATGTAAAACTGTGGTAACAGAAATATGATAAGATAAATGTTCAGCAATATTAATCAGAATAAATGGAATAATAGCCTAAATGTAAGTCGTTTGACACGGTTACTAAGCAACGTGGCAACCTGGCCCATTAACTTAATTAATTATAGGCTAATTATAAATAATTAAATTCTTACATTTGCAGGTTTAAGTAGCTTTAGGATATTTCCCAATGGTTTCGAATTAACATGGCTCATCAAGTCTAAAATTTTTAGCTATAAAAGTTTAGACTGTCTGTACTAGCTAAATGATAAATATAGTCTTATTTAAACATATAGGCTAGGCTATAATGTAAATATCTCCACTTAACACTATAGGGCCTTAATGCTTAAATAAACTTAAAGGTAAAAATCACAGATTTCCATTAAAGTATGTTTTTTGTTAATTATGCCCACCACTCTTTTTGCTATTAATCCCTATAATAGGATTAGCCAATAAGAAGGTTTATACAGGCGTTGGAAGTTTGGGCTATTTTACTTTATTACAAGACCTGAGCACATGAATGACAAAATATGCATGTGACTGTAAAGCAATTATAGTAATTATATAGCATTTACAGTTTTTTTCCATGTTGTATTTGAATAATATTAAGGCTAATTCGAAAAGAGCTCATCTGACAATCAATATAAACATTAATAACAAATTAAATACAAAACAAATGTTTGCAAAATAAATGTTTTAAAAAACCCATGCCAGAAAGTTTCTAGAAATGTCTTAAATGATTGCATACTATGTGTCTATTTTTTCTAGGTTATAAGCTGTTTCATTCATAGCATTTTATTAAAATAAATATATATATATATATATATATATATATATATATATATATATAATATATATATATATATATATATATATATATATATATATTAAAACAACATTGCGTAATTATTAAAACTGAATCTATAAACTAATGATTGGAACTCCTGAAAGCTGTAAGGGTCAGGGAAATCTTATGACGGAACCCTGTAAGGTTCTATGGAAGCTTTTCTTCTAACTCTAATCATAGATTTTTTTTTTTTTTTTTTTTTTTCAAACATTCATTTTGATTGTTAGGATGACATTAACAAGTGAGGCTCCTCAGTTCTTCTTGCAGTTTGTTTTGCCTGAGCCTTACGTAAATGCCATAATGACTCACAAGAACACACACAGTTCAAGCCCTTCACAGCAACTATCCAAAGCTGTAATATGAATTAATTACACGCTTTTAAGAGCCCTCGAAAAACAGCAGGGCCTAACAGGGTCATAACCAGCAAAACCTTGACCTTGGTCCGAATGGTGTATGCAACAACAAAAAAACAATCCATATGGTCATAGTATATTGTTCTGCATCTGTATACACAGGATATTAAAGGGGTCATGAACTGTTATAATGTTTCCTGGGGTGCACTTATAATGGTAGTATGATTTTTAGGTAACACGTTACTTGAAGGGGTGTGCAAGTTTAACATGACACATTCATAATCATGACATGACATATGTTCTGAATATGAAGGAAGTTTTATGCATGTTTGTGACAACTGTCATTAGGTGCCATTCACTCAGTTATGACATTTTTAATGCAAATATTACATTGTTTGAGATGTCTTTGTTATGACACCTTGACATAAACCAATACATCATAACCTGTCAGTGTCTTGGTCATGACAACTTGACATTACTAAGACAACACAACTTGTCATAAACATGACGTAGCAGATTAATTATCAAACTTAAAAAACCACCTAGCTTTATTGGTTAACATTACATTAAACTGTCATGTGGTTGGCTTTGACATTGGCTGTCTTGAAGCCATTATAACTTTTTAATGACAAATTCAATTAGTACCACTGTAGTTGAGGTCACAAAAAATATTCATGACAGTTATAATGGCCTCATTACAGCCAATATCAAAGCCAACCACATGGCAGTTTAACTTCATTTTATGTCAAGTTGTCATGACAAAGACATCTTAAACAATGTCATATTTGCATTCAAAATGTCATTATTGAGCAAAAGACACTTAATGACAGTTGTCATAAACATGCAAACCTTAGGGGAGCGCGGGGCACAACGTAACGCGTGGCTAGTTGTAACACACTTGTTTTAAATACTTACACACATGCTGGCATGACGAAACTTGGTGTATCTAGTTGCCATTTCATCAGTATATAGAGAAAAAAATGCACCAAAATCCTGAAATCTATGTAAGATATTACTGAACATTTATTTAACCATTTCTTACTTAAGTTAATTTTCCATCTCTGTTTTTTTTTGTGTCTTTTTAAAATTAGATAAATGTGATATTATTTTAATCTCCAATCTGTTGTTTAACATTTGATATAGTTCTTTAATGCTTAAAGACATTAAACACATTAAACACTGCATGTTGTAACACTGCGTTACAATGTGCCCCTATTAGAAATATGCTATTATATTCTATATTTTTATGAATTCTAAAGAGAAACATGTAAATAAAGACTGAGAGTCAATTTTCAGAAATTATTCATTATTATTTTGTTTTTAACCAAGCTGTATAGCTGTGTTTTCCAGTGTGTTTGTTTGTTGTCAAACTCCAAAATATTTTTAACTATTAAAAAATGCCATTATTTTATATGAAAAAGTTAATCATTGTATTTTAAGAAAATATTTTGGTTTGACATGTATGTATATATATATATATATATATATATATATATATATATTTTTTTTTATTAGATCAGATAGCATTTTAAGCTGTTATATGGTGATGTTACAATGTACCCCATCTGGCGCATGTTGTCACATTTCACTTCCATTCTTTCAGGGTAAATCTGTTAAAAAAAAAAAAAAAAATAAATAAATAAAAAGTATATTCTGTATTAATAAAACAAAACCACATAATTGTACTAGACATGTGGGAAATTAATGTGAGGGGGGGAAAAAATACTTTAAACCCTAACCCTATGACCACCACAAAGAACCTCTGAAGAACCTTTTTTTTTTTTTAGAGTGAAAGATTTACGCCCCGCTCTGCCCTACTGTACTTCATATTCAAGACATATGTCATGTCATGGGTATGAAGGTGTCATGTCAGTCTTATGCACACCCCTTCAAGTGAAGTGTTACCGATTTTTACATCCAAAATTGTCATGATTTAGAAATAAAGGGCATTTTTCCTACCCTGATTTTAGCCTCTGATTTGAGCTCTGTTTTAAGAGGCATGTCTGCTGTGAACGCCCAAGGCTGAGATTGGCTGACAAGTTTGCATTTGGACTTTTTGCATGTTTTTACTATTACAGTTCTCAAGGTTTACTAATCTTGAAAAGTGTTGCGTATATATTTTTGCACTAAGGAATGCTTTCATCATAACTAACAGTGCAAACACAAGTTATAAATAAGAGATTTGTTGATTCTTACAGGAGTTTTGGCAAGACTCAAGAACTGTCAATCAAACTCCCCTGTTTGATTGATAGTTCCAGCGATTGCAAAGGAAGTGTTCTTTAATCGCTTTCTATAATTTAAATTTAAATAACATATTATTTTCATCCTACTAATATAAACAATGTGAAGTTGACAGTTTAGTCACTGGTTTGATTTACTGACAATAAATGATTTTAACACTGTGAGTCTAATTATATCAGAAATCACTGGTCACTGCTGATTTTGGTTAATCATCAAAATCACCAGTGCATATAAGCTTTACTAACACAGTCTTATCCCAGGAAGTCATATAACTGATGTCTTGGGACGTCTTTTGACCATACGTCAACATCCGCCTTTTTAGGGTACCAGTTATATGACGTCTTGGGATGAGACTGCGCTGGCTGTACATATCAAGCGATCTGTAACAAAGCAATAGTTACACCGTAAACACTTTTTTACTCACATAAGTGTGTTGCGCCGTTCCTGTCGGATCCAATATAGAAGGCACATCATTGTTGTTTAGCTTCAGGTTCTCTGCAAAATAGTGCTGTGCGATTCAAATATTTAATCGCATTAATGTCATAGTTAACTCGCGATTAATCACACATTTTTATCTATTCTAAATGTCTCTTGATTTCTTTTCGTCCCATTATTTTTTCTAATTTTAATGCTCTTATCAACATGGAAAAGTGGATCGGGTTGCTTTGTGCAAATGTTTTTTTTTATTGAAAACAACATTGGCATACTGTGTTGAAATTCACAATAAAAAAATCTCTCTTGGAGCAAATAATCTCTCACACAATGTAACACTGTCCATCAATAAAAGGCTGAAAGAAATACTGATATTGATGAGGGGGCGGAGAATTCGCATCTGTGTGTGAGTGCTTGGCCATCATCAAGGAATGGACGTGCTGCGATGATGATAGCTCAGTTCACAACGACAAAACACACAGATCACTTTGGTCTTGTCAATGGAACCATTTGGCAACTTTTAGTAAAGTAAACTTTCCATTCAGAATCTTTTTGGCATCCATTTCGTCTCGCGCTCGTCATCCACTCAAAACGTAACGTTAACCAACTATTTGGCCGGCTCGCAAGCCCAAACAAGTGCGTGCGGCGTGCCTGTTGTTTTGTTTCCGGTCCGGTCTAGCTAGCTCCGCTTGAGCTTTGGTCGGCGAAGCAACAAAATGTCCTCGCGGGGCGCATGCCATTGAAATGAATGGGTTTCATAGTGTCCTGTTGTAAAAGCATGTGAAAGAAAATTACAGAGTTTGTTAGGCCAAAAAGACCATTAATCGCGTGATATTTTTTTTACTTATAACGCGATTGATTAATAAATTGATTAATAACGCGTTTAACTAACTGCCCTACTGCAAATATGGTGCAGCTATTGTTCCATAACCTGGCACTTACAACATTTTTATCGCTTAGTTGGTCAATGTGGTGTTTTAGCAACAGGTCTGTTATTTTTCTACTGCTTGTCATGCTCAGATCAGTGGACGGGGCTACTGAACTTTAGGGTTTGTGATGTCACCAACCCGGGAAGAGGCATTGTCGTAGTCCTTGAAAATAAATTTCTTTAAAAAAAAATAAATAAAAAAAAATCTCACTTTGCATTGAACTTTGAGCATCCTAACTTTGCATGTGTTGTTTATGCTCGAACAGTAATATGACACTCTAACTAAAGTTGAAAAAGTGAAATCCTAAGGACCCATTTAAAATGGCTGGAATGTTGTATTGACCACTTAGCATCTGACTAACCATTTTATAATTGTATAACTGCATATAAAGGTGGAGATCATGCCGTTGTGTTCCACTTTCTCTCTTCCTCTTCCTCCCCCGCAGCGAGCTGATGCCCATACATCTCTTAAAGAGCCCGTTACAATCAATAATATTGCGAGCTAGCACTCAGTATTGGCCTCTGTAGTCATATAATACCGCAGCATTTGTCATTATTCGCCCTGACGGTTGAGGTCTGTGTTATTCTCCTGGGAGCTGTCCCCCAGTCATTACCGCTGTCATAAATAATATGCACTAATGAGATATGAATTGATTGCTTGCGTGAGCCTGACATTTTCATCTCTCACATTAAATGCTGTTTAACAATAGATTACCACCCAATCGTTCCTTCAGTACGGACCAAGCGCAAGAGTGAATTGTTGCCACATCAGGCTGAAAACAGAAAATATAGGACTATCTACATGCTATATATGTTGCACAAAAGCTGTCAAATGTTTATTTGACAGTCCATACAAGAAATACTGAATTTTAATTGAATACTAAGCATAAATGACATGTTGAGTGCAGGATTTTTTTTTTTCAGGGAATTTTTTCATTATATATAGAATTTTTCTGTTAATATGCTTTAGATATAGATGCTCTCAGATGGAAAAATGCTGAAATGTTTGATTTATTAAAAGACACCATAAAGCTTGTGTATTCATCTAATAGTTCGCTTTCTCTCAATTGAATCAACTCAACTCAACAGTACCTTCATTCCTTCAACACAAATGGACCAAAAATGAGATGAAGAACATGAAGTGTGTGTGCGCTTGTATGGCTGTCACTTTTACTGATTAATGACTTTGCCTGTTAATGTACATTAAAGTCCAAGTATATGTGTGAGTAAGTGTGTGAGACAGAAAAGAGAAAGTAAGGGACCGAGAGAACGAGAGTGGAAGAGATGGAGATAGAAACATAGAGAAAGAGGGATTGGTGTTGGTCTGTCCCTTTGTTCTCAAAGGAAATGGTGTCAGTGGTTCAGTGTTGCTTGCCATTGAGAGGTAAAGATTTACTGTCATCAAAGAGCAGATTAGAACACACAGACACACACATTGATTTGGGAGAGAGAGAGAGAAGAAGGGAATGAAAAAATAGAAAGAGAAAGAGAGAAAATAGATAGAGAGAGATTCACATTTTTGGTGAGGAAACTCATTCCGAGTTCGGAAAGATATGATCAGCTTATTTCGGGAGAGGGGAACATGGCAGCTCCTTCTTGAATGAACGTTGAAAGAAGTAAATTGTAAATATTGATTTCTGCAATGAACTGTCAATCTCCCTCGGCCAGAGATTATGCCGATCATCGGAGACCAACGAATTCGAAAAATGCTGACAGAGACAGCTGTATGGGATTCGTTTTAGCACTGAGTGGAGTGGGCTTTATTTTCTGATGGCTGGTAATGGTTGTTCAATTTCATCAGATAGCAGCAGAGATCTCATCGGCGGGGGAAAAATCAAACCAAGCGTGACACCACAGACAGACCTTCACAGACAGAAGGCTTCGTCCCAGATCCTTTGGTCCTGTGTGTAGCAGGTCAATTTTGATACACCAGGAAACCTGTTTCAAACCAGGTCAAGCCATTGAACTGATGTCAATCCTCTTAAGTGAGTCAGTTTTTTTTTTGACAAAGGAGAAGTTAACAGATTTGTTCAAAAATGAGGAATAGCTGCAGACCTTAAAGGTGCACAGTGCACTCAATAACTGCATTTATTTGATAAAAAAAATGCAATATAAAACACAATTTTCTGAAATATTAATACAATGTAATATACTTTTAAAATGTATTTTAAAATGTAATTTAGGTAACGCTTCCTTTTACAGTAAAGTACTTACAGTATACTTACAGTGTACTTACCTAGAAAGTACTGGCTAATATAAGGTAAGTACATGGAACAGGGGTAGGTTTAGGGGTAGGTTCAGGGTTAGTACTAGTTATTACCCAGTAATTGTATTTACTAAAAAAAGTACATAGTATTTACATGGGTAACTGGACTGTAAAAGGAAGCGTTACCGTAATTTATTCATGTCATGGCAAAGCTGATTTTTTTATTAGTCATTATTCTAGGCAGTCCATCCAAAAATTTGCAAGAGCGTGATTCTAAATACAACGACCCAGAGGCTATGAAAGCAGACTAAATGCAACGTGGTCACACATTGTTGGCGACCTCTATATAAGGTTTTATTACTGAGACACTAATAGCTCTTTTCTACCAGAATAGTTTGCGTTCTGGAGACAGAGCCTGTTCTCGGCCAGGCAAAATGAAGGCACGTGTTTCTATTAGACAGTGATGGTTAGTGGACCCCAAAGCAGTGTTCATTGACAGCAGATTGATAAACAGTAGTAAAGGAGCAGATGAACATACTGCAAGTATGGCAGGTAAGTAGTCCACAGTAAACAGGTAATAGTTGACCCTGTTCTCTGGGAGCAGAACGCTAAAGGATGGCTTTCATAGAAGTTGGTAAGTATGGTCATATCCAGAATGTCATCCTGAGGTACCCAAGATCTTTCACCCGGCCCGCATCCTTTCCAGTCAACCAGGTGCTCAAGATGTCGCCTGCAGATCTCTTCTGGCACAGCAGAGCTCGTTGCAGATGTCCCAGACCCTCTAGCTCTCTCTGAGCCAATGGTCAACACAAGAGACTTCCAATGGTCCAGGACAGAAAGCAGTTAAACTGGTTCTGGGGGCAATAACAGAAGGTATGAAGTAAGTGACCAATCTCCTGGATCTTGCATTCAGTTTGATCATTGCTTTGTGAGTGATACCTAGATGACAGGCTGATGGTCACACGTTGGAGTTTGAAGAAAGCTTTCCACACATGAGAAATGAACTAGGGTCTTTGACCCACTTTTGGGTCGCAACATGTGTTATGAAGTCTACTTCCAAGTGTGACCAAGGATGACAAGGGATAGTTTCCAAGAAGGTAGATGTCAGGAGGTTTTAGCCATGGCGCATTCCTCACAATCCTGAACATATCTTCTGAAATCTCTGTCCACCAGAACTGGTCCTAAATGGATCATATTGGTCCCTGGATGTCTAGTGCATGCTTAAGTATGGACTGATTCCATGAGAGGGATATGTTGTGAGGTGAGAACAAAGGTTTAAAAGATACAAAATGGAGAAGTTAAAGTCGATAAAGAAGGTGATTGATGGGGCTTCTCGAAGGTACTCTAGGTTACGATGATCTGTTAAAACCAGGAATGGATGATGCCAATGCCGCCAATTTCAGAGCGAGCTTGATGGCAAGTTCTCAGTTACTAGTGTCGTAATTCTGCTATGCTGTGAAAAGTTTAAGGGAGAAGGCACATGGATGGAGTTTAGAAGGCCACCCCTACTGCTGAGACAAAACGGCCTCCAAGCCAGAGGTGGAGGTTTCTGGGTCCAGGACAGAGATTTGGGCTTGGATTTGAGCAGGGATTGTTAACGAAGCAGTGATGGAACAATAGCTTTTAGCAAAGCCTAAAAAGTTCATTGATGCTGGTGAGAAAATACCAGAATTGGACTGCTTTGAGGAAGAGATGGAATTTCCTTATCTTTTCCAACACAAGCGCTATGTGAGGACAATGTTCGGTCTCATTCTGGAAGTACAGTACACTTTTTTTTTTTTTGACTGACGTCTTGGGACGTCTTTTGACCATACGTCAACATCTGCCTTTTTAGGGTACCCTTAAACGTCGGTTAGATGACGTTATCGGATCCTAACCCTACCCCAGACCTAAACCTACCCCTAAACCTACCCCGTCACCTAACCGACGTTAAAGGTAAAGCTTCAGTTGTATGACGGCCTGGGATCGGCATGTAACCGACGTTTAAGGCGGATGCCTAAAAAAGCGGATGTTGACGTATGGTCAAAATGGTTATATGACTTTTTTGGGATGAGACTGTGTTAAATTTTTACAGAAATTACAATTCAAATGAACATTACCAAATTATATATTCTATATATTATATATTGGTATATATTGTGCAAAAATTTTTTAAGTGTAGTTCTTTCACCTTATTGGGGATACAATATTTATACGGTAAGATCCATGCTTTTTTCCGATTAATATTTTCTATCAAGGAATTCCAAAAGGAATTTCCTCTCGGTGTAATTCGTTTTCTAGACTGAAACACATTTCTTATAGATTCTGGAAGTACACTTGTTGATACTGTTGATGTAGATGATGACAAATCGGTTGAGGTACTCCCCCCAGCCACACCCAAGTATGGCGAAAGCACAGATAACTCAACTCACAGGTGAATTTCCTTTACTTTCGCACAAAACTGGACGCGCATTCTCAAAAATACATGGCTCTTGTCCCATGGCTCTTGTCTTCTCTCGCTCAGAAATTACGTGTGCGCGCTCAAACTCTCTACTTGCTCTTTCTCAAAAATGGTTTTCTCTTTATTTAATGTTGCCAGAAGCTTTCAACCCCCAGACTTTCACAATTGACTGACGAAATAATACAATGTACCTTCAAATTGTAAAGAAATTACTGTTTCGCCATTATTTCATGAGATCACATTTTCAAGCTGATTTTAGTCAGCCAGTTCTCAAGTTATTTTATTATTTAATAGTTATTTTTGGGTACTTATTATAAATAGGTATTTATTGAATTATTTAATTTAGTGAACCGAAACTGATATCAGCGAAACCATGATTCGCAACAACACTCATGGAAAGAATGTGCTTTTGATTGGTTGGTAACATAGGCGTAATGTGCATGTGGGGCATGTCCCCACCACTTTTTATATCTCGCTTCACGGATATAATGCAAAGGAAACATCCAGTTGACGTTAACTTGTCAGCGATCTGGCGCTGGAATGTGTTGTTTTTGAAATCGTGCTGATTGTTCGATGCCACTGTTATCAAATGTGCTCTTGTGGCTTGTACGCAGTCTTCACACAGACGAGTGTGTAAATCTATCACTTTAATGCCGTTACAGAGACTCTCTAATCTTTCCAGTGAAATCACTTACAAAATGCACACAAACATGTCCCTGATCTTGATAGACAATCAAGCTACACTGTGTGATTTTTACCCCCATCTAGCAGTGAAAAGGTATATAACCATCCAGGAAATATTAGTTTCTGTTCCTCTCAGTTCCGATTTCGTTTTAACTCCTACAGTGGCCAATATAGTCCAAGATTGACATGGCTTCCAGTTCGACCTCGTCCATGAGTGTTAACTAAAAGCTTGAATTAACGGGTATGTCCCTCTTTGGCTAATGTACTTTCAAGATGGAGGGGCAACATGGCGACTGACATTAGAACCCCTTATGTATTTTCAATGGCATATTATACACTCACAAGAATACTTTATTACTTGAACGAAGTAAATATACATTAATGAGCACATATATTTTTGAAAGAACTAAGTGTTTTTAGCTAAGAATAAACTAAAATAGTTACACAGTGTAGCTTAAATGAACATCTTTGATTGTAATGAGGACAAAAAAAACAAAAAAACAATACGAGGGCGGATCAGAACCACTAATGATTAGAACCCAGAACCTCAGTGTATTTATCGGTTCAAATAATATATGTAATACAGGCAGCTTTTGTGAGAATGAAACGATCACATTTGGAAGGGTTGCATCTTGTATGGAGGGTGGGCACTGGGCACCCACCGGCGGAAACATAAATCGGCAATATTCCATAAAAAAAAAATAGAATTGTTCATTATGATTTTTTGGTGACTTCAAGAGATCCAAACAAAATGTTTTAGATACTTTTATCACCTGTTTTTAGCTCACCACTTGTGATCTGATCATCTTATACCAGTTGGAAACAGGGCAGGAATGAAGCAGGAATATTCGGTGAGAACATATTTCAGGGTAAAAGAAATACAGAGCAGCAGTAGCCTTTGCCGGTTTGAGCAGCTTGCCCCCCTCTTGTCAGATCAATAAGGTTTTTCTTCAGGCACAGAGCTGGTTATAATCTTCGGATGAGTTATGTTTCTGTCATAACCACGAGAAGGTTTTAACACTGACTCTCAGCCCAGATAAACGGTAGGTGGCATGTGTGGAACAGGGTCTTGAGTGACGGTGACAGCTTTTGAAACATTAATCCAGGGCCGAGAGCCTGATACGAGAAGGCTGTGTGCTGTTTGTATGCTGAACAGTCTGCCGATCTTAATATTGAACATGGGCTCTGGAACACTGGCCACCTTGTGGACTCTTTTATAAGTTTTTTTTTAACTGACAAAGGACGGAATAAGCTACTTTCTGTTGCTTTGAAGTAAATGTTAACCAGGGCCATAAACAAGAACATATGATTTAAAACTATTCTCTTTCGTTCAACTTCAAAACACAAATTGATGAAGCTTTCTATTCCTCCATAAACAGCTACTCAACTACCACTTTGACGCTTCAAAATGTTCATAAAGAGACAGCTAAACTAATCCATATGAATATTGTCTTTTTATGATGAACAGAATGAATTTAGGATTTTTTTTTTCACATAAACACTGATCAACAAATATAAACAACAGAAGCTCAACCGAACATGCTTGATGAACAAGATCAAACAACCTCATTGGTTCTTACGGAAGATCAAACATGCTGTGTAACACAAGAATGAACCTCATTAGTTCTCATACCTCAAGAGAACATGTTTGAGCTTCTGTTAACCACAACTGATGTGTGAGTTGATCAATGTTTATATGTGAATAAAAGCCTAAATTCAATCTGTTTATCATCTAAAGCAGCCATCATGTCTCTTCAGAAAATGTTGGACTAAACCGCTCAATTCATATGGATTAGTTTTACGATTTTTTTATGAAGTGTCAAAGTGTTAGTTGCGTAGCTGTCTATGGAGGGACAGAAAGCTCTCTGATTTCCTCTTCATTAGTGTTTTGAAAATGAAAGAAAGTCTTACGGGTTTGTAACGATATGAGGGTGAGTAATTAATGACAGAATTTTCCTTTTTGAGTGAAATAACTCTTTAAAAGTCACCATGTAATCAAAACTGACAATTCATATTTTATTTTCATGAAAATTGCAGTATTTATTATAACTGATTTATTCACGTGCCCTCATAATTCGTAAATCAAAATAAGTTTTCCATCCTTTTGCAGCGATGGCGTTTAATGATATGAGGGCGGAACAACCTGCCACTCGAATGAGATCATAACAATAGCAAACCACAATGATCCAATCATCCAATCAATCAACAAAATCAAGTCCCTGTCTACATTTGTTTCTTGTTTGAGAAGCTGTTTCACACTGATGACAAAATAAGGAAGAAAGGCTTTCGCAACTTCCGATTTTGCCAATTTTAAACCTTAATATTTCAGTAATATTATATACTGTTCGCCTTGCTAGGCTGATTGTTTAGTACATTGTAGCATTCAGTGTTTCCATGCAGTGAGAATGAGGAAATATCTGACTGCGGAATGCCACGATTGACCAATCAGAATCAAGTATTCCAGAAAGCAGATTTCGATAATGCCCACTTTCCTATCACTAGTTTCACGTCTCTTATAATACTTTTTTTAATCAAATAAATATTTTCATGTCTGTTTTTTTTTTTTTTTTTTTTTTTTTGTAATTTGTGCACTAACTTTGTCGATGTGTACAAATATATGAAGCACGGGTCACACACACTGTAAAAAATAATGATGGTTTAACTTAAAAAAGTAAGTAACCTGGTTGCCTTAAAATTTTAAGTTGATTGAACTGGGAAAAGTGAGTTAATACAGTGAAGGAGAATGATTTAATTATCAGAAACTCAAATTTATATGTTATCTGAACTAAATAAATTATTTAAGTTGATTTGACAAAAGAAAAAATGTTGTGATTACTACACTGTAAAAAAATATTGTTGGTTTGACTTAAAAAAGTAAGTAACTTGGGTTGCCTTAAAATTTTAAGTTGATTGAACTGGAAAAAGTGAGTTAATACAATGAAGGAGATTCATTTAATCATCAGAAACTCAAAATAATAAGTTATCTCAACTAAATAAATTATTATAAAGTTGATTTGACAAAAGAAAATATGTTGTGATAACAAATCTTGAACATATTTTAGCACTTACTCTTGGTCTGCGTGGTGAATCCATGCCACCAACTTGAACCCATAACCTGAGTGGGGAAACCTTTAGCCCTCCCGCGACGCGATATTTTCATCCGCATGGATCCATGACTGGATTTCAACTGGGAAAATTCGACAAACAACAATAAACGTGACCACACCTTAACAAATGCAATCATAACCCCCTGCAGTGACATTATTTATTTAAAAAATATTGTTCCACAAAGTTTAGGGACAAATAAGCGAATAATGTTAAACATGAAAAAGGAGGGAAATGCACAATGGAGCAAAAAAAAAAAAAAGGCAAAGAGACAAACATCTTTGTCTTTCACAGATATCCGCAATTCAATCAGAGAACGCTGCACATCTGTGAATGATGTGCAGAAAGCCAATGCTGGCAGTTTGTTTTGTTAGCATGTGCACATCCAGGTCTCATAACATTAGGACCACTCAATGCGCTGCTCTTTTGAATTACTGCTCCTGGGCCAGGCCTGGGAAGGCTCATTTGCGAGCAATCGATACGGGAGAGGGATTGGGTGCAGATGGAGCGGTACATCAGGTCAGCCTTGATGGGGAAATCATTGAGGTCAGCGCTGAGAAGGCTAGAGCTGATCAGCTGTGTTAAACTCCTGCAGTGTCTCAGACTTTGCAGGACAGGGCCGGATGCATAAACAGACTGCTCACCGCCGCATTATACCTCTGAGAAACATGCTTGATCGTTCAAAGATGATGGTGAGAAGACGGTATTAGGTTTTTAAGCATCTAGCTGATGCTAGATTCGATCTTAGATTACTGTGACGAATGAACAATAGCCTTAAAGTGATATATGCAAGCTGACAGACTGCCCATAATATTGTTTTTGGCTGTGCATGACTTCAGGTCAAATCAGATGCGATTCAGTGAAAAATGATCCTTTCTCAAGGAAAGTCTTGCAAAAACACACAAATCATACTGTATGTGATTGTGTTTTTTTTTGTTTTGTTTTTCATAATTGATTCTGTCTAACCGACTACAGAAAAAATGGGCTTCTTTTGGCAAAAGAAAAAGAGTTGTTTGCACCCTCAGAAAAAAAGGTACGAAAGCTGTCACTGGGGCGGTACCTTTTCAAAAGGTATACCTAAAGGGTGCATATTGGTACCTTCATGGTACACTTTTATACCTAAAGGGTTGCATATTGGTACCTTTATGGTACATACAGTATTTGTACAATTATGGTACCAATATGCACCCTTTAGGTACAAAAGTGTACCTTTTTGTAAAGGTACCGCCCCAGTGACAGCTTTTGTACCTTTTTTTCTGACAGTGTGGAGGGAAAGAAAACTAAATCTAAATATTAGTTAAATCCCACATGCATAGACTAGAGCCAAACAAAATGTATTCTTCAAAACTCAAATATGGTAATATATGAGTAAACAAGGTCAATAAGCAGCGTTTGAATATAATACAGCATTTTTTCACTAAATGAATACCGAGGCCAGTCTCTTTGTTTTAACTAGAGCAAATGGTTTCACACAGGTCACTCTCGCAGTCGTCGTATTGTCAAAACGAATGTGAGCGAGCGTCGATCATTTTTTTTCCCATTAAGCACAAATGATTGGGTTGTGTTAATGGCGTTCTTGTTTTCTGGTATGCACGCGTCCATGGCAAACATGCAGCTGTAGCCTACTTGAACTTTTGTCCGAGCGATTAGGACACAAGGACAGTGCCTGCAGCATTAGGTGTCCTTTAATTGCCATTTGCATAGTGGGTTAATCATTTTCCGACTCCCCAATTACTTACCCTCTGTGTTCATGTCAATGACGCTCTCACACAGATGCCCACATTTGGGATTATGGAGGCTTTGTTTTGCTTAAATGGTTATCGTCCCGGGATCAATCACAAAGTGTGCATTTAGAGAGCGGAACATGTGGTTTTCCATTCGGATGCGTTCTCTGAACTCTCATAGGACTATAATGCTGTAAAAGATAGATTATAGATTTTTAATACAAATATGTAATAATGCACACTGGTTAATTAGAAGTCTATTGGTATTTTTGTACATCGCATATAGGCATGAATGAATGTTAGTGTCTAGTATTTGCACCATGCAGTCCATACATTATTTTTAACCCTTCGATTTATGACCATTTCTGAGTGTTTACCTTATTATGGTGCAAAATTATACTCTGTTAGATCTCAATTCCTACATCTGATGTGGCAAAACCTTTCTGAGAGTGAAAGGAAAGCAAGTATGCTGGAACACAAAGAGCTGACTTACAAATTATTTATTGTTGATTCCCTACATTTTGGCATCTTGTTTTCTCTCCCCAGCTGTGTAGTGCCGACTTTGCCCTTTCCCTGAAAGGACGATATGAGTGTCAGATTTATGACCTGCTAAACAAGGCTGCTGGCCCGATTGAAATCTACTGCAGTGAGTAACAATGACAGAGTGAGGATGTTTGCCCATGATTAGCAGAAATGCTAGAGGTTAATTACTCAGATCTACGTTTATTGTTCCATTTGCACATTTCAGACAGACTGATCGTTATTAATTAGGGTCACCGATCCGATCGAGGCGAACAAGGAGCCCCTACAGCCATTTCAAGCAGGCAGAGACCGAGGCACCATTACCTCGGCGGAACAGTTAGCGCTGTAAGCTATTGGCTTCATCTAAGAGCTGCATTAGCGTGAAGAGCTGAGCTCATAAACAGTGTTGGCCGAGCTTTAAATGGCTGACTGGGTTTATGTGCTCTTCTGTTTGATAATGCTTTGCACTTCTAATGCATTTTTAAGTGGCCCTTCACGTACTCATTTACCAATAAAGTGGATTAGTTTGCTTTAAGACCCGGTATGAAGGGGTAAATCACACCAACAGCCAAAGGACAATGGGGGAAATAGTGCATATGGAAAGCATCACCTGGCTAAAGAAACCACCTTCGGAATCGGAGGAGGCTTTGCAAATAATTGCAGGAAGAGTTTTTGACTTCCTGTTTTGCAGTATTGAATATGCAATTCATAAAAGCTCGCATGGAGTCAAATAAAATCAGCCAATACGCTAGTCTACTAATATCAAAATGAGAGTTTGGTCCTTGGCATTTACTAGATATTATTTACTTAAGCTTGAAAATTGAATCAATACATTTCGGCAATTCCATAAATGTAAATCAGATCTTTAAAACAGGATTATCCTCTATGAGGTGATGTTATTCAGAGTGAAATGACTGACCGCAAGAAATCAATCCTGCAAATTAGAGAAGGATGAATCAGACGGCACCCATGTGGACATGGAAAATCAATAAAATAATTTAAAAGATAAAGGCTCTGGGTCCTTCAAATCTCCCCTGTGGCGATACGTGACAGTTTATTCTCATTAAAGTTTTTGATAAAATGCCATTCAACGAAATCTGAGGACCCATGCATTATCTTTTTAAACGTAAGCACAATGAGTCCCGTATGGAGTCCCTGCATTTTTGCTGTATTAGCTATATCGCTATATTTAGGAGCTGCAATGCACTTTCTGCCTGAGGGATTTCATATCTTGACTTCAATTGAAAATATGATGGCAATCATATTTCATACCATGTGGTGGTGCTGCAGTCCAGGTCCTTGTTCTTTCAGATGGAGAAACACTCTGAATTTTTAATTGTAAAACCTAGAAGCACAGAAGGTGAGTTGGATTAATGCATAAAATAAATAAATAAATAAACCCATTAAAAAATAGTTTTTTGCCTTATTCTCGTCCATTCACTTCCCAACATGCACCTGTGCATGCACTGAATACTTATTATGCATTATACACTTGTTTTAACCCAACTTTGGGTAAAATATGGACAAACCCAAACATGTGGTTAAAAATGTAATTAAAAAATATAACCCAATGGCTAAGTTTGTCCATATTCGACCCAAAGTTGGGTTAAAACAACCCAGCAATTTTTAGAGTGTAGCAAATGAACATATTTGAGTTTTTCTACACTAATTAACTTTTTCATTGTATATTGCCACCTTTGTCACGATGTGTGTACCAAGTCTTGAGGTCTCTGTGTGGTTTATACCAAAGTTTAAATCGTATAAGTGTTGAAATAATTGGAATTCTTCAAACCATTGAAAGAAAGGAAACGATTTCAAGTCTTTAAAACCTAAAAAGTTCCTGTGTTGAAATGCTCGCAGATTTCCATTTTAATTTTAGTCAAGATATTTACTTAAAATAATTGCACAAAATAATCAACAACTAAAAACATGCAAACATATGTCTTCATTTATTAAAGTTCTGTAAACACCCCCCCCTTTTTTTTTGCAGTGTGTATAAACAGTGAAGAAATATATGACAAATGTGTGATCACATATGACAGAAAATCTATCTAATAAAGAACAAATATTTAGACTTACCCTAGACGGATGGTTCATTTTAATAACACTGCGGTGATGAAGGTAAATAAGATTGAAAGTTCGTCTCACTGAAGAGGGACTCGAGAGTTTCACCGAACAACTTATTTACAGGCACACTGAAAGGTCACACTAATCTCTGAATAACCAGCCATTGATTTTCAGTTATACCTTATAATAACATGGAGAAAGAGAAACTCCTTTATATACAATATTTATTAAGTGCTTCTAAATTATTAAGTGCTGATAAATTCTCTTAGGCTTTGCTCTAAATCTTTTTTCTTTGTAAGAAATGGAAGCATTCTTCACGGTTTGGTCTATTAAAGATGTTCACCGACACAATGCGGGCACGAAAACCTTCATAATGGAGATGCCAAAATGAGCAGATTATTCTTTGGAAAAGACTAATTGGTATGAATTACTAAAGCTACGGCTGTTTACACCCATCTTCTTGTTGGTTGACAGGTCTGGACCTCACAGGGCACCCCTTTGATTGAGAATGAACTCAGACAGCATCTGATGAGGTCAGGCTATTTGTTGATTAATATACAAAGAGTCACACTAGGACTCCATTAATCAAATGAGAATGTCACGTTCCGTATGATTTACATGTCGCCTCTCCTCTAGCAATTCTGTTTCGGACATGGCAAAGGGTGGGAACGAAAGGATGAGGGATGAGAAGACAGGATGATGAAGGGTATTTTAGAGAATGAGTTTACTGTATGTGATGTCAGTCCTCGCAGCGGGACTCTTTGCAGAGCGGCGAAGTTTCATTTCTGTCATAAATCTATCTATTCAAAACATACAGTCAAATGCAGCCTGCAGGCGTACATCAACTTGCTTGTTTATTATTTCGATTCAGATCGGGCACAGTTTTTCCAAAGAAATGTGCATCTTTTTAAGTTTTATGGGTTTTTTAATATGTTTTGAAGAAAGGTGGAGTCTAATTCCAATCATGTTTGTTACGTATAGTTTCAGATTTCCTTCATAATTGTTCATTTGTCATTCACTGTAATCGCACTAATGATTATTGATCTGATTCAAAGTCTTACTTTGATTCCATTTCTGTTTGCGTCCAAGTCTGATTCTGATCATGTGTATTTATTTGCTTTTTTTCCCAGTGTAATCCCATTGATAAATTCATTTGTTTCTGATTTGTTTATTTCATTTGTCATGCATCTGGTTCTGATTCGAAATTTGACTCTGATTCAGTTTCTTATTTCAGATGTGATTCTTTTTTGAGTTAATTTACACTGTGTTTTCAATATAATATAGTATATATTTCACTAAATGAACACTGAAGCCTTTGAATTTAGCATTGTTTCTTTGTTTTAAATTGCCATTGGTCACTCTTGCAGTCACATGATGTTTCTGGTTCTGAATCTAATTAGAATTTATATTTTGTATTCGTATTATGACTCTCAATCTGACTCCTGACTCATTTCTGATTCTTGTCACATGGATTGATTTAATGATTCTGATTCTAATTCCAAATTAAAATGATGACTCCACTCTTAGAAAAATAAAAGTTGAATGGGGTTCTGTATAGAACCGTTATTGACTCGATTTATTGATGCCAAAAAAATCCATATCCAAAAATCCAAAATGCATAATACTTTCATGTTAAAAATCTAGTGATAAAGTACACTGTAAAAAATGAATAAGCTTGATCTAATCATTAAAATTGTGGAAACAAATTAAAAGTAATATTATTAATTAAATTGAACAAATTAGAATTGAGTAATAATTAATCAAATTATTCCATAAAAGTTAAAACCATTTAAAATGAGTAAAGTTTACACCAAAAAATTAAACCAAAATATCTGAATAACAGACAGATGTCAAAGATTAATTATTTTATATTATCTTATTTTATATTGCTAACATTGAAGACATCTGATGTTAACAAGCAGAATCACTGAAGGAGAAAACCGTAATTTTAAGGCAAACCAAAAACAAACACTTTTTTTTGTACGATTTCATTTTAAATGATTAGATTTTGAGGAATTAATTTGGTTAATTACTACTCAATTCTATTCTTAAATTTAATTAATAATATTGCCCATAATCTGTTGCCAATAATTTTTTTTTATTATTAGATAAAGCGCATTAATTTTTACAGTTAAGCTGCTAAATTCATGAAATTTAAGTACAATTAAAAAATGACAGAACTTTTTCAATTCTGATGGCTGGAAAAGGTGAACTGAAGGTTTCTATTTTCCTCTTCAGATCTGTGTTCAGACTGGTGGTCAGACTCTGACCCTGTCAGTCGGTGACCCTGAAAAATGACACACTGATTGACTCTTTGTCACCAGTGTGTCATAAGGACGGTTGTCGTGGCAGCTGAGGAATGTTCCGAGCGTAAAAGCAGAGCCATCAATCTCTGCCGAAACACGTCTTGTTCCTCGTTGCCCTGAGATGATTTCAAACACCACAGGTCTTTTCCATCAACCTTTGAAAATACGCTTGCCAAGACTGCTTTCTCTCCGCACTGATGTGTGTGTGTGTGACACAAACACATACAGAGATGGCTATGAGAGTATGTCAAACATTCTCAAACCTATTTTTGAAGTTTCCCTCTCCATTTAAGTTAACCGTTTCAAAGGGACCACAGTGCAAGGAAGCAGATGTAATTTCATTTATATGTGACGTTTCCCAGCATGCCCCCTTCAGACGCCAGAGCGTAGCGGGGAGGGGGAACACTCTTTTATTCCCTCGGTCTCAGGAGACATTCTCCAGCGTTAAAGATCTCACCAGAAGGTGAAGTCAACTAGCAAACATCCCACAATAATGGCACAAAGTGGATTTAATGTCTCACAAAGCATCAGCCGTAATCCACAAAGATGACTCTCGCAGTCTTTCAGGGAGTTTTTATGATGCTAATCAGATCTCTGACAGCTTGAAGTCCACGGCTGACAGCGATGAAAGCAAATTTAATTTTAGGTTTTCACACAGCGCAACATTATTGAAACATGCACTTATATATCCGCACGTCGTGATGCTGTATGACGAGTTACATTGGTGCAAAAAACGCCCCGCAGCAGCACTTTGTCCAGTCTAATTTTTATTTAGCAGCGTTTTTTTTTTATTTTTTTTTTATCTGGACACAGGACCCCCCACAGTCAGACCAAGTATTTACTTTTCTCTCAACAGTTTACATTTGATAACAAGTGCGATATGTTCACTTCCTCAAGACACTCTCATGTCCCATTCTCTTGCATAATAGACCAATGAACACAAAGTGGGAGAGTATAAGGGACTAAAGTGAGACTTAATGGCACCAGAAACGCTTAATTAATGACATTTTGATACTTAAGTGATGATACAATTTAAAATGATGTACAAATGTCTCATAGTATACAAGGAACAGTGTAATCTGACCTTATCTAATACAGTTCTTGTGAAATATATTTGCTATTACAAAACCTACTTTTTACTTTACTTTTTATTATTATTTTACTCTGTTGTTTCACCTATGGTAATACAAATTAACATAGCCTGTTTTATTCTATTACTCACTGTTCAAGAAATATTTGAACTCCATTTGAACTTGTAAAATATATTTGCTTTATAATAAGTAATAAACAGCCAATATCCTAATATGCATGCTAATAAGCAGTTAATCGGACCTTAAACTAAAGTGTTAACATATTTCCTTTCTTTTTTTGAATTATTATTATTTTTTGCTTGCATGTCACCAAATGAGGAACACTTAGCGATTTGTCAACTTCTTTCTTGCAGTATATATTATTACAATAATGGTATAACATTTACTTGTATGTCAAATGACATATTTTTGTTCTTTCATTTTTATACATATTTCCTAAAAACATAATAATACTGTAATTAATATTTTTTAAAACTATTGTTTCAACTATTACTGAATACTAAAATATAACTATTATCTCTTGTGCTGATAAAGCACATTGAACTGCTGTGAGAGCGAGAGAGGGAGAGGGAGAGAGAGAGAGCGTCTGTGCATCCGCTGCATGTTCTCTGCGCCTCAGTCATTAGTACAGCAGTGTGAGTGAGCGTGTGAGACCTGCTCTCTCTGGTCGCCCTGCTCTCTGCCTCTGTTGTTGTTTATGAGGGCCGAGGTAGGGCCGGGGAGTTGCTGAAATGAC
>NW_024121211.1:11047926-11192436 GCF_016745375.1 Pimephales promelas | reverse complement strand
GGAGGGATGGGGGGTCAGGTCCATGGAGGGGAACAAGAACAGAAATGGATGGCTTAACAAGTGACCAGTTTGGAGCAGACAGTTCATCGGGCGGCCAGGGTGGAGACAGTCCGTCGGGTGGCCAGGGCAGAGACAGTCCATCGGGTGGCCAGGGCGGAGACAGTCCGTCGGGTGGCCAGAGCAGAGACAGTCCATCGGGTGGCCAGGGTGGAGACAGTCCATCGGGCGACCAGGGTGGAGACAGTCTATCGGGCGACCAGGGTGGAGACAGTCCATCGGGCGGCCAGGGCAGAGACAGTCCATCGGGGACCAGGGTGGAGACAGTCCACCAGGTGACCAGGGCGGAGACAGTCTATCGGTGTGGCCAGGGCGGAGACAGTCCATCGGGCGACCAGGGCGGAGACAGTCTATCGGGTGGCCAGGGCGGAGACAGTCCATCAGGCGACCAGGGCGGAGACAGTCCATCGGGCAGCCAGGCGGAGACAGTCCATCGGGCAGCCAGGGCGGAGACAGTCCATCATGGCCGGGGCGGAGACAGTCCATCAGGCGACTAGGGCGGAGACAGTCTATCGGGCGACCAGGGCGGAGACAAGTCTATCGGGCAGCCAGGGCGGAGACAGTCCATCGGGCAGCCAGGCGGAGACAGTCCATCAGGTGGCCGGGGCGGAGACAGTCCATCAGGCGACTAGGGCGGAGACAGTCCATCGGGCGACCAGGGCGGAGACAGTCTATCGGGTGACCAGGGTGGAGACAGTCTATCAGGCGACCAGGGCGGAGACAGTCCATCGGGCGACCAGGGCGGAGACAGTCCATCGGGCGACCAGGGCGGAGACAGTCCATCAGGTGGCCAGGGCGGAGACAGTCCTTTGGGCGACCAGGGCAGAGAATTCAAGCTGACACCTTGGGGTGAGAATGCGTTGTCTTTGACCTACTTTTGGGTCGCAACATGTGTTATGAAGTCTACTTCCAAGTGTGACCAAGGATGACAAGTGATAGTAACAGTTTCCAAGAAGGTAGATGTCAGGAGGTTTTAGCCATGGCGCATTCCTCACAATCCTGAACATATCTTCTGAAATCACTGTCCACCAGAACTGGTCCTAAATGGATCATATTGGTCCCTGGATGGCTAGTGCATGCTTAAGTATGGACTGATTCCATGAGAGGGATATGTTGTGAGGTGAGAACAAAGGTTTAAAAGATACAAAATGGAGAAGTTAAAGTCGATAAAGAAGGTGATTGATGGGGCTTCTCGAAGGTACTCTAGGTTAAAATGATCTGTTAAAACCAGGAATGGATAATGCCAATGCCGCCAATTTCAGAGCGAGCTTGATGGCAAGTTCTCAGTTACTAGTGTCGTAATTCTGCTATGCTGTGAAAAGTTTACGGGTGAAGGCACATGGATGGAGTTTAGAAGGCCACCCCTACTGCTGAGACAAAACGGCTTCCAAGCCAGAGGTGGAGGTTTCTCGGGTCCAGGACAGAGATTTGGGCTTGGATTTGAGCAGGGATTGTTAACGAAGCAGTGATGGAACAATAGCTTTTAGCAAAGCCTAAAAAGCATTGAAGTTCATTGATGCTGGTGAGAAAATACCAGAATTGGACTGCTTTGAGGAAGAGATGGAATTTCCTTATCTTTTCCAACACAAGCGCTATGTGAGGACAATGTTCGGTCTCATTCTGGAAGTACACTTTTTTTTTTTTTTTTTTTTTTTTGGACAAACTGCAAATAAAAACAGATGAAAGCATGCATGAGAAAAGGAGACAATTACATCAAATTGGAATATAAGTACAGTAAAGATAAAAAACAGAGGAAGTAACTTAAATTACATATCGCTCAACATGTTATTAATTCTTTTTAGTGTGTTAATAAAATAATTAAATTCACAGAGAAAAAAAATTAATTTGGGTATTCTTAAAGAATATTTGCATTTATGAATAAAATATTTTGCCAATAAAATAAAAATATTTCCTATATATTCTGTTCTATGATTACAATTCGAAAAATAACAAATTACATCTTTCAATCTTAGTTCAAGTTCCAATTTTAGTTTCGAAGCTAGGAGTTTTGACAGTTCAATCCAAAATTCTTTGACAAGGGAACACCCAAAGAAAAGATGATCAATTGACTCGGTACAATTTTTCAGCACAGTCTAATCCCAAGACGTCATATGACTGACGTCTTGGGACGTCTTTTGACCATACGTCAACATCCGCCTTTTTAGGGTACCCTTAAACGTTGGTTAGATGACGTTATCGGATCCTACCCCAGACCTAAACCTACCCCGTCACCTAACCGACGTTAAAGGTAAAGCGTCAGTTGTATGACGGCCCGGGATCGTCATGTAACCGACGTTTAAGGCTACCCTAAAAAGGCGGATGTTGACGTATGGTTCAAAAGACGTCCCAAAACATCAGTTATATGACTTCTTGGGATGAGACTGTGTGAAATTTTTACAGAAATTACAATTCAAATGAACATTACCAAATGTATGTGTGATCTCATTGGTGGGGTATATATTGTGCAAAATTGTAGTTCTTTCACCTTATTGGGGATACAATATTTATAAGGTAAGATCCATGCTTTTTTCCAATTAATATTTTCTATCAAGGAACTCCAAAAGACATTTCCTCTCGGTGTAATTCGTTTTCTAGACTGAAACACATTTCTTATAGATTCTAGAAGTACACTTGTTGATACTGTAGATGTAGATGATGACAAACCGGTTGAGGTATGGTTTTCTCCTGATTTAATGTTGCCAGAAGCTTTCAACCCCCAGACTTTCACAATTGACTGACGAAATAATACAATGTACCTTCAAATTGTAAAGAAATTACTGTTTCACCATTATTTCATGAGATCACATTTTCAAGCTGATTTTAGTCAGCCAGTTCTCAAGTTATTTTATTATTTAATAGTTATTTTTGGGAGCTTATTATAAATAGGTATTTATTGAATTATTTAATTTAGTGAACCGAAACTGACATCAGCGAAACCATGATTCGCAACAACACTCATGGATAGAATGTGCTTTTGATTGGTTGGTAACATAGGCGTAATTTGCATGTGGGGCATGTCCCCACCACTTTTTATATCTCGCTTCACGGATATAATGCAAATGAAACATCCAGTTGACGTTAATTTGTCAGCGATCTGGCACTGGAATGTGTTGTTTTTGAAATCATGCTGATTGTTCGATGCCGCTGTTATCATATGTGTTCTTGTGGCTTGTACGCAGTCTTCACACAGACGAGTGTGTAAATCTATCACTTTAATGCTGTTACAGAGACTCTCTAATCTTTCCAGTGAAATCACTTACAAAATGCACACAAACATGTCCCTGATCTTGATAGACAATCAAGCTACACTGTGTGATTTTTACCCCCATCTAGCAGTGAAAAGGTATATGACCATCCAGGAAATATTAGTTTCTGTTCCTCTCAGTTCCGATTTCGTTTTAACTCCTACAGTGGCCAATATAGTCCAAGATTGACATGGCTTCCAGTTCGACCTCGTCCATGAGTGTTAACTAAAAGCTTGAATTAACGGGTATGTCCCTCTTTGGCTAATGTACTTTCAAGATGGAGGGGCAACATGGCGACTGACATTAGAACCCCTTACCCGTATGTATTTTCAATGGCATATTATACACTCACGAGAATACTTTATTACTTGAACAAAGTAAATATACATCAATGAGCACATATATTTTTGAAAGAACTAAGTGTTTTTAGCTAAGAATAAACTAAAAGAGTTACACAGTGTAGCTTAAATGAACATCTATGATTGTAATGAGGACAAAAAAACAAAAAAAACAATACGAGGGCGGATCAGAACCACTAATGATTAGAACCCAGAACCTCAGTGTATTTATCGGTTCAAATAATATATGTAATACAGGTAGCTTTTGTGAGAATGAAACGATCACATTTGGAAGGGTTGCATCTTGTATGGAGGGTGGGCACTGGGCACCCACCGGCGGAAACATAAATCGGCAATATTCCATAAAAAAAAATAGAATTGTTCATTATGATTTTTTGGTGACTTCAAGAGATCCAAACAAAATGTTTTAGATACTTTTATCACCTGTTTTTAGCTGACCACTTCTGATCTGATCATCTTATACCAGTTGGAAACAGGGCAGGAATGAAGCAGGAATATTCTGTGAGAACATATTTCAGGGTGAAAGAAATACAGAGCAGCAGTAGCCTGTGCCGGTTTGAGCAGCTTGCCCCCCTCTTGTCAGATCAATAAGGTTTTTCTTCAGGCACAGAGCTGGTTATAATCTTCGGATGAGTTATGTTTCTGTCATAACCACGAGAAGGTTTTAACACTGACTCTCAGCCCAGATAAACGGTAGGTGGCATGTGTGGAACAGGGTCTTGAGTGACGGTGACAGCTTTTGAAACATTAATCCAGGGCCGAGAGCCTGATACGAGAAGGCTGTGTGCTGTTTGTATGCTGAACAGTCTGCCGATCTTAATATTGAACATGGGCTCTGGAACACTGGCCACCTTGTGGACTCTTTTATAAGTTTTTTTTAACTGACAAAGGAAGGAACAAGCTACTTTCTGTTGCTTTGAGGTAAATGTTAACCAGGGCCATAAACAAGAACATATGATTTCTTTCGTTCAACTTCAAAACACAAATTGATGAAGCTTTCTATTCCTCCATAAACAGCTACTCAACTACCACTTTGACGCTTCAAAATGTTCATAAAGAGATAGCTAAACTAATCCATATGAATATTGTCTTTTTATGATGAACAGAATGAATTTAGGATTTTTTTTTCACATATAAACATTGATCAACAAATATAAACAACAGAAGCTCAACCGAACATGCTTGATGAACAAGATCAAACCTCATTGGTTCTTACGGAAGATCAAACATGCTGTGTAACACAAGAATGAACCTCATTAGTTCTCATACCTCAAAAGAACATGTTTGAGCTTCTGTTAACCACAACTGATGTGTGAGTTGATCAATGTATATATGTGAATAAAAGCCTAAATTCAATCTGTTTATCATCTAAAGCAGCCATCATGTCTCTTCAGAAAATTTTGGACTAAACCGCTCAATTCATATGGATTAGTTTTACGATTTTTTTATGAAGTGTCAAAGTGTTAGTTGCGTAGCTGTCTATGGAGGGACAGAAAGCTCGATTTCCTCTTCATTAGTGTTTTGAAAATGAAAGAAAGGCTTACGGGTTTGTAACGATATGAGGGTGAGTAATTAATGACAGAATTTTCCTTTTTGAGTGAAATAACTCTTTAAAAGTCACCATGTAATCAAAACTGACAATTCATATTTTATTTTCATGAAAATTGCAGTATTTATTATAACTGATTTATTCACGTGCCCTCATAATTCGTAAATCAAAATAAGTTCTCCATCCTTTTGCAGCGATGGCGTTTAATGATATGAGGGCGGAACAACCTGCCACTCGAATGAGATCACAACAATAGCAAACCACAATGATCTAATCATCAATCAATCAACAAAATCAAGTCCCTGTCTACATTTGTTTCTTGTTTGAGAAGCTGTTTCACACTGATGTCAAAATAAGCAAGAAAGGCTTTCGCAACTTCCGCTTTATGCCAATTTTAAACCTTAATATTTCAGTAATATTATATGCCTACTCTTCGCCTTGCTAGGCTGATTGTTTAGTACATTGTAGCATTCAGTGTTTCCATGCAGTGAGAATGAGGAAATATCTGACTGCGGAATGCCACGATTGACCAATCAGAATCAAGTATTCCAGAAAGCAGATTTCGTTAATGCCCACTTTCCTATCAGTAGTTTCACGTCTCTTATAATACTTTTTTTAATCAAATAAATATTTTCATGTCTGTTTTTTTTTTTTTTGTTGTTGTAATTTGTGCACTAACTTTGTCGATGTGTACAAATATATGAAGCACGGGTCACACACTGTAAAAAAATATTGATGGTTTAACTTAAAAAAGTAAGTAACCTGGTTGCCTTAAAATTTTAAGTTGATTGAACTGGGAAAAGTGAGTTAATACAATGAAGGAGAATGATTTAATTATCAGAAACTCAAATTTATATGTTATCTGAACTAAATAAATTATTTAAGTTGATTTGACAAAAGAAAAAATGTTGTAATTACTACACTGTAAAAAAAATATTGTTGGTTTGACTTAAAAAAGTAAGTAACCTGGGTTGCCTTAAAATTTTAAGTTGATTGAACTGGAAAAAGTGAGTTAATACAATGAAGGAGATTAATTTAATCATCAGAAACTCAAAATAATAAGTTATCTCAACTAAATAAATTATTATAAAGTTGATTTGACAAAAGAAAATATGTTGTGATAACAAATCTTGAACATATTTTAGCACTTACTCTTGGTCTGCGTGGTGAATCCATGCCACCAACTTGAACCCATAACCTGAGTGGGGAAACCTTTAGCCCTCCCGCGACGCGATATTTTCATCCGCATGGATCCATGACTAGATTTCACCTGTGAAAATTCGACAAACAACAATAAACGTGACCACACCTTAACAAATGCAATCATAACCCCCTGCAGTGACATTATTTATTTAAAAAATATTGTTCCACAAAGTTTAGGGACAAATAAGCGAATAATGTTAAACATGAAAAAGGAGGGAAATGCACAATGGAGCAAAAAAAAAAAAAAAAAGGCAAAGAGACAAACATCTTTGTCTTTCACAGATATCCGCAATTCAATCAGAGAACGCTGCACATCTGTGAATGATGTGCAGAAAGCCAATGCTGGCAGTTTGTTTTGTTAGCATGTGCACATCCAGGTCTCATAACATTAGGACCACTCAATGCGCTGCTCTTTTGAATTACTGCTCCTGGGCCAGGCCTGGGAAGGCTCATTTGCGAGCAATCGATACGGGAGAGGGATTGGGTGCAGATGGAGCGGTACATCAGGTCAGCCTTGATGGGGAAATCATTGAGGTCAGCGCTGAGAAGGCTAGAGCTGATCAGCTGTGTTAAACTCCTGCAGTGTCTCAGACTTTGCAGGACAGGGCCGGATGCATAAACAGACTGCTCACCGCCGCATTATACCTCTGAGAAACATGCTTGATCGTTCAAAGATGATGGTGAGAAGACGGTATTAGGTTTTTCAGCATCTAGCTGATGCTAGATTCGATCTTAGATTACTGTGACGAATGAACAATAGCCTTAAAGTGATATATGCAAGCTGACAGACTGCCCATAATATTGTTTTTGGCTGTGCATGACTTCAGGTCAAATCAGATGCGATTCAGTGAAAAATGATCCTTTCTCAAGGAAAGTCTTGCAAAAACACACACAAATCATACTGTATGTGATTGTTTTTTTTGTTTTTTTTTTCATAATTGATTCTGTCTAACTGACTACAGAAAAAATAGGCTTCTTTTGGCAAAAGAAAAAGAGTTGTTTGCACTCTCAGAAAAAAAGGTACGAAAGCTGTCACTGGGGCGGTACCTTTTCAAAAGGTATACCTAAAGGGTGCATATTGGTACCTTCATGGTACACTTTTATAGCTAAAGGGTTGCATATTGGTACCTTTATGGTACATACAGTATTTGTACAATTATGGTACCAATATGCACCCTTTAGGTACAAAAGTGTACCTTTTTGAAAAGGTACCGCCCCAGTGACAGCTTTTGTACCTTTTTTTCTGACAGTGTGGAGGGAAAGAAAACTAAATCTAAATATTAGTTAAATCCCACATCATGCATAGACTAGAGCCAAACAAAATGTATTCTTCAAAACTCAAATATGGTAATATATGAGTAAACAAGGTCAATAAGCAGCGTTTGAATATAATACAGCATTTTTTCACTAAATGAATACCGAGGCCAGTCTCTTTGCTTTAACTAGAGCAAATGGTTTCACACAGGTCACTCTCGCAGTCGTCGTATTGTCAAAACGAATGTGAGCGAGCGTCGATCATTTTTTTTCCCATTAAGCACAAATGATTGGGTTGTGTTAATGGCGTTCTTGTTTTCTGGTATGCACGCGTCCATGGCAAACATGCAGCTGTAGCCTACTTGAACTTTTGTCCGAGCGATTAGGACACAAGGACAGTGCCTGCAGCATTAGGTGTCCTTTAATTGCCATTTGCATAGTGGGTTAATCATTTTCCGACTCCCCAATTACTTACCCTCTGTGTCCATGTCAATGACGCTCTCACACAGATGCCCACATTTGGGATTATGGAGGCTTTGTTTTGCTTAAATGGTTATCGTCCCGGGATCAATCACAAAGTGTGCATTTAGAGAGCGGAACATGTGGTTTTCCATTCGGATGCGTTCTCTGAACTCTCATAGGACTATAATGCTGTAAAAGATAGATTATAGATTTTTAATACAAATATGTAATAATGCACACTGGTTAATTAGAAGTCTATTGGTATTTTTTGTACATCGCATATAGGCATGAATGAATGTTAGTGTCTAGTATTTGCACCATGCAGTCCATACATTATTTTTAACCCTTAGATGTATGACCATTTCTGAGTGTTTACCTTATTATGGTGCAAAATTATACTCTGTTAGATCTCAATTCCTACATCTGATGTGGCAAAACCTTTCTGAGAGTGAAAGGAAAGCAAGTATGCTGGAACACAAAGAGCTGACTTACAAATTATTTATTGTTGATTCCCTACATTTTGGCATCTTGTTTTCTCTCCCCAGCTGTGTAGTGCCGACTTTGCCCTTTCCCTGAAAGGACGATATGAGTGTCAGATTTATGACCTGCTAAACAAGGCTGCTGGCCCGATTGAAATCTACTGCAGTGAGTAACAATGACAGAGTGAGGATGTTTGCCCATGATTAGCAGAAATGCTAGAGGTTAATTACTCAGATCTACGTTTATTGTTCCATTTGCACATTTCAGACAGACTGATCGTTATTAATTAGGGTCACCGATCCGATCGAGGCGAACAAGGAGCCCCTACAGCCATTTCAAGCAGGCAGAGACCGAGGCACCATTACCTCGGCGGAACAGTTAGCGCTGTAAGCTATTGGCTTCATCTAAGAGCTGCATTAGCGTGAAGAGCTGAGCTCATAAACAGTGTTGGCCGAGCTTTAAATGGCTGACTGGGTTTATGTGCTCTTCTGTTTGATAATGCTTTGCACTTCTAATGCATTTTTAAGTGGCCCTTCACGTACTCATTTACCAATAAAGTGGATTAGTTTGCTTTAAGACCCGGTATGAAGGGGTAAATCACACCAACAGCCAAAGGACAATGGGGGAAATAGTGCATATGGAAAGCATCACCTGGCTAAAGAACCCACCTTCGGAATCGGAGGAGGCTTTGCAAATAATTGCAGGAAGAGTTTTTGACTTCCTGTTTTGCAGTATTGAATATACAATTCATAAAAGCTCGCATGGAGTCACATAAAATCAGCCAATACGCTAGTCTACTAATATCAAAATGAGAGTTTGGTCCTTGGCATTTACTAGATATTATTTACTTAAGCTTGAAAATTGAATCAATACATTTCGGCAATTCCATAAATGTAAATCAGATCTTTAAAACAGGATTATCCTCTATGAGGTGATGTTATTCAGAGTGAAATGACTGACCGCAAGAAATCAATCCTGCAAATTAGAGAAGGATGAATCAGACGGCACCCATGTGGACATGGAAAATCAATAAAATAATTTAAAAGATAAAGGCTCTGGGTCCTTCAAATCTCCCCTGTGGCGATACGTGACAGTTTATTCTCATTAAAGTTTTTGATAAAATGCCATTCAACGGAATCTGAGGACCCATGCATTATCTTTTTAAACGTAAGCACAATGAGTCCCGAATGGAGTCCCTGCATTTTTGCTGTATTAGCTATATCGCTATATTTAGGAGCTGCAATGCACTTTCTGCCTGAGGGATTTCATATCTTGACTTCAATTGAAAATATGATGGCAATCATATTTCATACCATGTGGTGGTGCTGCAGTCCAGGTCCTTGTTCTTTCAGATGGAGAAACACTCTGAATTTTTAATTGTAAAACCTAGAAGCACAGAAGGTGAGTTGGATTAATGCATAAAATAAATAAATAAATAAACCCATTAAAAAATAGTTTTTTTTTGCCTTATTCTCGTCCATTCACTTCCCAACATGCACCTGTGCATGCACTGAATACTTATTATGCATTATACACTTGTTTTAACCCAACTTTGGGTAAAATATGGACAAACCCAAACATGTGGTTAAAAATGTAATTAAAAAATATAACCCAATGGCTAAGTTTGTCCATATTCGACCCAAAGTTGGGTTAAAACAACCCAGCAATTTTTAGAGTGTAGCAAATGAACATATTTGAGTTTTTCTACACTAATTAACTTTTTCATTGTATATTGCCACCTTTGTCACGATGTGTGTACCAAGTCTTGAGGTCTCTGTGTGGTTTATACCAAAGTTTAAATCGTATAAGTGTTGAAATAATTGGAATTCTTCAAACCATTGAAAGAAAGGAAACGATTTCAAGTCTTTAAAACCTAAAAAGTTCCTGTGTTGAAATGCTCGCAGATTTCCATTTTAATTTTAGTCAAGATATTTACTTAAAATAATTGCACAAAATAATCAACAACTAAAAACATGCAAACATATGTCTTCATTTATTAAAGTTCTGTAAACACCCCCCCCCTTTTTTTTTGCAGTGTGTATAAACAGTGAAGAAATATATGACAAATGTGTGATCACATATGACAGAAAATCTATCTAATAAAGAACAAATATTTAGACTTACCCTAGACGGATGGTTCATTTTAATAACACTGCGGTGATGAAGGTAAATAAGATTGAAAGTTCGTCTCACTGAAGAGGGACTCGAGAGTTTCACCGAACAACTTATTTACAGGCACACTGAAAGGTCACACTAATCTCTGAATAACCAGCCATTGATTTTCAGTTATACCTTATAATAACATGGAGAAAGAGAAACTCCTTTATATACAATATTTATTAAGTGCTTCTAAATTATTAAGTGCTGATAAATTCTCTTAGGCTTTGCTCTAAATCTTTTTTCTTTGTAAGAAATGGAAGCATTCTTCACGGTTTGGTCTATTAAAGATGTTCACCGACACAATGCGGGCACGAAAACCTTCATAATGGAGATGCCAAAATGAGCAGATTATTCTTTGGAAAAGACTAATTGGTATGAATTACTAAAGCTACGGCTGTTTACACCCATCTTCTTGTTGGTTGACAGGTCTGGACCTCACAGGGCACCCCTTTGATGAGAATGAACTCAGACAGCATCTGATGAGGTCAGGCTATTTGTTGATTAATATACAAAGAGTCACACTATGACTCCATTAATCAAATGAGAATGTCACGTTCCGTATGATTTACATGTCGCCTCTCCTCTAGCAATTCTGTTTCGGACATGGCAAAGGGTGGGAACGAAAGGATGAGGATGAGAAGACAGGATGATGAAGGGTATTTTAGAGAATGAGTTTACTGTATGTGATGTCAGTCCTCGCAGCGGGACTCTTTGCAGAGCGGCGAAGTTTCATTTCTGTCATAAATCTATCTATTCAAAACATACAGTCAAATGCAGCCTGCAGGCGTACATCAACTTGCTTGTTTATTATTTCGATTCAGATCGGGCACAGTTTTTCCAAAGAAATGTGCATCTTTTTAAGTTTTATGGGTTTTTTAATATGTTTTGAAGAAAGGTGGAGTCTAATTCCAATCATGTTTGTTACGTATAGTTTCAGATTTCCTTCATAATTGTTCATTTGTCATTCACTGTAATCGCACTAATGATTATTGATCTGATTCAAAGTCTTACTTTGATTCCATTTCTGTTTGCGTCCAAGTCTGATTCTGATCATGTGTATTTATTTGCTTTTTTTCCCAGTGTAATCCCATTGATAAATTCATTTGTTTCTGATTTGTTTATTTCATTTGTCATGCATCTGGTTCTGATTCGAAATTTGACTCTGATTCAGTTTCTTATTTCAGATGTGATTCTTTTTTGAGTTAATTTACACTGTGTTTTCAATATAATATAGTATATATTTCACTAAATGAACACTGAAGCCTTTGAATTTAGCATTGTTTCTTTGTTTTAAATTGCCATAGGTCACTCTTGCAGTCACATGATGTTTCTGGTTCTGAATCTAATTGGAATTTATATTTTGTATTCTTATTATGACTCTCAATCTGACTCCTGACTCATTTCTGATTCTTGTCACATGGATTGATTAATGATTCTGATTCTAATTCCAAATTAAAATGATGACTCCACTCTTAGAAAAATAAAACTTCAATGGGGTTCTGTATAGAACCGATTTATTGATGCCAAAAAAATCCATGTCCAAAAATCCAAAATGTATAATACTTTCATGTTAAAAATCTAGTGATAAAGTACACTGTAAAAATGAATAAGCTTTATCTAATCATTAAAATTGTGGCAACAGATTAAAAGTAATATTATTAATTAAATTGAACAAATTAGAATTAAGTAATAATTAATCAAATTATTTCATAAAAGTTAAAACCATTTAAAATGAGTAAAGTTTACACCAAAAAAATTAAACAAAGATTAATTATTTTATATTATCTTATTTTATATTGCCAACATTGAAGACATCTGATGTTAACAAGCAGAATCACTGAAGGAGAAAACCGTAATTTTAAGGCAAACCAAAAACAAACACTTTTTTTGTACGATTTCATTTTAAATGATTAGATTTTGAGGAATTAATCAAATTATTCCATAAAAGTTAAAACCATTTAAAATGAGTAAAGTTTACACCAAAAAACAAAAAAAAAAACAAAGATTAATTATTTTATATTATCTTATTTGATATTGCCAACATTGAAGACATCTGATGTTAACAAGCAGAATCACTGAAGGAGAAAACCGTAATTTTAAGGCAAAATTATTATATTATTATTTTATTATTAGAAAAAATTATTAGATTATTTTTTTATTATTAAAATTATTTTTTATTATTAGATAAAGCGCATTAATTTTTACAGTTAAGCTGCTAAATTCATGAAATTTAAGTACAATTAAAAAAATGACAGAACTTTTTCAATTCTGATGGCTGGAAAAGGTGAACTGAAGGTTTTTATTTTCCTCTTCAGATCTGTGTTCAGACTGGTGGTCAGACTCTGACCCTGTCAGTCGGTGACCCTGAAAAATGACACACTGATTGACTCTTTGTCACCAGTGTGTCATAAGGACGGTTGTCGTGGCAGCTGAGGAATGTTCCGAGCGTAAAAGCAGAGCCATCAATCTCTGCCGAAACACGTCTTGTTCCTCGTTGCCCTGAGATGATTTCAAACACCACAGGTCTTTTCCATCAACCTTTGAAAATACGCTTGCCAAGACTGCTTTCTCTCCGCACTGATGTGTGTGTGTGTGTGTGTGTGTGACACAAACACATACAGAGATGGCTATGAGAGTATGTCAAACATTCTCAAACCTATTTTTGAAGTTTCCCTCTCCATTTAAGTTAACCGTTTCAAAGGGACCACAGTGCAAGGAAGCAGATGTAATTTCATTTATATGTGACGTTTCCCAGCATGCCCCCTTCAGACGCCAGAGCGTAGCGGGGAGGGGGAACACTCTTTTATTCCCTCGGTCTCAGGAGACATTCTCCAGCGTTAAAGATCTCACCAGAAGGTGAAGTCAACTAGCAAACATCCCACAATAATGGCACAAAGTGGATTTAATGTCTCACAAAGCATCAGCCGTAATCCACAAAGATGACTCTCGCAGTCTTTCAGGGAGTTTTTATGATGCTAATCAGATCTCTGACAGCTTGAAGTCCACGGCTGACAGCGATGAAAGCAAATTTAATTTTAGGTTTTCACACAGCGCAACATTATTGAAACATGCACTTATATATCCGCACGTCGTGATGCTGTATGACGAGTTACATTGGTGCAAAAAACGCCCCGCAGCAGCACTTTGTCCAGTCTAATTTTTATTTAGCAGCGTTTTTTTTTTATTTTTTTTTTTTATCTGGACACAGGACCCCCCACAGTCAGACCAAGTATTTACTTTTCTCTCAACAGTTTACATTTGATAACAAGTGCGATATGTTCACTTCCTCAAGACACTCTCATGTCCCATTCTCTTGCATAATAGACTAATGAACACAAAGTGGGAGAGTATAAGGGACTAAAGTGAGACTTAATGGCACCAGAAACGCTTAATTAATGACATATTGATACTTAAGTGATGATGCAATTTAAAATGATGTACAAATGTCTCATAGTATACAAGGAACAGTGTAATCTGACCTTATCTAATACATTTCTTGTGAAATATATTTGCTATTACAAAACCTACTTTTTACTTTACTTTTTATTATTATTTTACTCTGTTGTTTCACCTATGGTAATACAAATTAACATAGCCTGTTTTATTCTATTACTCACTGTTCAAGAAATATTTGAACTCCATTTGAACTTGTAAAATATATTTGCTTTATAATAACTAATAAACAGCCAATATCCTAATATGCATGCTAATAAGCAGTTAATCGGACCTTAAACTAAAGTGTTAACATATTTCCTTTCTTTTTTGAATTATTATTATTTTTTGCTTGCATGTCACCAAATGAGGAACACTTAGCGATTTGTCAACTTCTTTCTTGCAGTATATATTATTACAATAATGGTATAAACATTTACTTGTATGTCAAAATGACATATTTTTGTTCTTTCATTTTTATACATATTTCCTAAAAACATAATAATACTGTAATTAATATTTTTTAAAACTATTGTTTCAACTATTACTGATACTAAAATATAACTATTATCTCTTGTGCTGATAAAGCACATTGAACTGCTGTGAGAGCGAGAGAGGGAGAGGGAGAGAGAGAGAGCGTCTGTGCATCCGCTGCATGTTCTCTGCGCCTCAGTCATTAGTACAGCAGTGTGAGTGAGCGTGTGAGACCTGCTCTCTCTGGTCGCCCTGCTCTCTGCTCTGTTGTTGTTTATGAGGGCCGAGGTAGGGCCGGGGAGTTGCTGAAATGACAGGACATGCCAACAAATTGCATCACTTCTGCCTCAGTAGCTGGGGACAAAGCAACGCCATATGCTCAGAGCCGGCGATGAATGGGGCTCATTTCCATGTCCGCACCAGGCTCCCAGCATCCCCTCTGTCCACCCGGGAGACAGCTATGCCAGGACATGTGACACAGATGAACCAGTGTACTCAATCTCACCAAAGACAAGAGAAAAAGAACTCCAATGCCAACTACTACTTCGTTATATGTTGGATGCACTCATAAAAACGATAAAAAAAAAAGTTGAATTACTTATGACAGTCCTGCTTTACGGTATGTCAACACGAAGTCAAAATAAAGTGTTTACATTTTTTAATGAACATTTCTGCTCTTAACCAAAAAAAAAATATATATATATATTTTCTGATGATAGATAGATAGATAGATAGATAGATAGATAGATAGATAGATAGATGTTTGAATTTAAAAAAGTTAAGAAAAAAAAACTTCACTAACTATGTTAGCCTACTGTATATTCTGTTACTGTCAACATTGTTGCTCTACCTTTGTAAAAGAGTTTGACGTTAACAGAATTGACAATTTGAAACTTTTTAGCCAAAAACTAAACTTGCTAGCATAAATGCTAAGAGCACATGGCACTAATGAAATGATGATTAAAAGACTTTTAAACAACCCACTGTGTGGTTAGTGATAAAGTCTGTTTTCCTGTTGATATTGTGGTAACAATTTAGATGATTTACAAAATAACTCGAGAACTTTTTAGATTAAAATATTTTCTCAGAGAGACACATACCTGTCAGTGCTTCAGATCTTATCACTGTATCTTACATAATTGTGGGAGATAATTCCACTAATTTAAAGGCAAAGTACGATAACAGAATTGACGTAAGATTTATGGACATACATTTTTTATAAGAAAAAAGTTATTTTTAAACAATTTAATGTTATAGAATTAAGAAAATGACTATTTAAGGCTTTTATAAATAATAATAATAAAAATATTAACAAAAGAAAGGTTATATTTTGATTACACATTGATACTTATGGAAAAAATACACTACTAATTCGGACAACAAGAAATCAAACTAGTAACAAATTATTAAAATAATAAAAAAAAATATATAACCATTTGAAAAAAAGAAGAAAAAATAATGACTTTGGACACCAAATGTATGTTATAGAATTATGTTATGTTTTATATATATATCTATATATATATATATATATATATATATATATATGAAGAGTTCAGATGCAAAAGCCTCTAAGTGCCATTTGAAATTTTCTTTTTTAGAATGATCATTTTTATCAAGCTTGTATATTTAAGTTCAGTAATTTCACTTAAATGGCAATTCATAGGTAATCTTCATTGTCATTTAAGTGAAATTACTGAACTTAAATATATAAGCTTGATAAAAATGATTATTTTAGAAGAAAATTTCAAATGGCACTTAGAGGCTTTTGCATCTGAACTCTTCATATATATATATATATATATATATATATATACTGTATATATATTTATATATATAATATATATATATATGAAGAGTTCAGATGCAAAAGCCTCTAAATGCCATTTGAAATTTTCTTCTTTAATGATGATTTTTATCAAACTTGTATATTTAAGTTCAGTAATTTCACTTAAATAGCAATGATAATTACCTATTAATTGTTATTTAAGTGAAATTACTGAACTTAAATATATAAGTTTGATAAAAATCATCATTAAAGAAGAAAATTTCAAATGGCATTTAGAGGCTTTTGCATCTGAACTCTTCATATATATATATCTGTTGCAAATGACAATTTATATTGACTAAAATTAATTCAAATAAAATAACATATTTTAAAAGCATTTTACAATATTTTGATCCAAAATTCATTTATTATGATTTTACAGTAGTAACAATAATTACAGTGATATATTTTGTTGTAAATATGGGTCATAAGGTAGATTTTTGAACATAATATATGTTTCTGAAATATGACATAGGACTAAAGAAAGATGCATTATATTTTGCACACCCAAAATAAATAACAATTGCCTTAAGGACACAGTACCGTTTTGCTGTCCCAACAGAGGCGCATCCCTCTCTGTAGCCAGTCCCTGCTCCTAATAATCACTCTAATTAGAGTCGTGTGCTGATAATCAATCAAAACGATGGGGCTAATCTGTTAACCTCTCTCTCATTCTGCACCTAATCCACCAGCTCATTAGCAACTGCTTGCGTCACTGAAGCTGTTTAACTGAAATCGCAGAAACACTCCAAAACCTTCAACAGTGATCAATTTGTGTATATATGACCGCTGATTAGTTATTTTGAGCGCTTAGTGACAAAGCCAATTACGAATGGCAAGAGAGAGAGGGGGCAGAGAGGCAGAGAGAGATATGATTCTGTCAGTGTTAAATTGAGCATAGAAAGTCCACAGGGTTTAGGCATGTCTGCGCAGATGTTGTACGGCTGAGTTGTATTCATTACTTCCCTGAAATGATTTTAGATAGCCGACCTCCGAGCTAGGCGGACATTGATTAAATAATTCTCACATTTCGGGGTCAAAACGAAAACCGACATTGATGGAAAGTATTCAGTGTTTTGGCCTGTATAAATAGAGAATTCCACAACAGAAAAGATTCGAACATCTTCCGAAATGCGATAAGAAAAAAACAAACAGGCTTCTATGAATGTTTCTCCTCACTCACTACTGTAACTTTTAGGCCAGAACTAGTTCAAGGTTATTTGTCAGCATATGTTTACTCCGGGGTGGAGGTGGGGGGAGTGGGGTGGAGGGCTGACAGGGGTTGGGTCGGGATCCTGAGTCAGCCTCGCTTATGATGTTCGCTGGTGTATTCTCCAACCTTCTTCTCTGGGTTTGTGCCAGATGCTCTGCCAATCCTCAGCTTGGCACAGGTTGAGATCAGGCATGCAGGTGCTCACTCTTTCTGTCTCCCGCCACTCTTTATGCCAGGAGTGTGACCCTGAGGTAATTTTAGTGCCAGGGTTGTTGGGGCTCTGCCAGACAGTGGTGGTCATGTCAGATATGGTCATTAGTGTTGTGAAGATCTTGCCAGAGGATTTCCTTCTATGACCCGCTAAATGTTTGGGCTCTAGGTTTAGAGTAAAACAGGTGTCTGGAGGGTGAATTAATTTATCGTAGTGTTTTAAATCCCCAAATTTATTGGCATGTATGGCACTTATATCTGACACTGAGGTTTACTGGTAATGGGTTGTAGACTGTACACTTATGGAAATGAGGTTGTTTACCTCATAGCAGTCTTTAAAAGTGTATTACGCAAAAATTAAATGTATTTAATTTATTCCATTATAACTAAAACACCAAATGGTTTTCATTAAATTACCTGTTTTAATAATTTATGAGAACCAGAAATTGTCTAAAATATTTATTCATTTATTCATAATGTTTTGAGTCTGAGTATTAGAATATTAATTAAATATAAAATATATATAAATTCAATTTATTAAAGCTACACTGTGTAACTCTTTTAGTTTATTCTTAGCTAAAACACTTAGTTCTTTCAAAAATATATGTGCTCATTAATGTATATTTACTTTCTTCAAGTAATAAAGCATTCTCGTGAGTGTATAATATGCCATTGAAAATACATACGGGTAAGGGGTTTTAATGTCGGTCGCCATGTTGCCCCTCCATCTTGAAAGTACATTAGCCAAAGAGGGACATACCCGTTAATTCAAGCTTCGCCTTTCGCGTTTACATTTGAGTTAACATTCATGGACGAGGTCGAACTGGAAGCCATGTTAATCTTGGACTACATTGGCCACCGTAGGAGTTAAAACGAAATCGGAATTGAGAAGAACAGAAACTAATATTCCCTGGATGGTCATATACCTTTTCACCACTAGATGGGGGTAAAAATCACACAGTGTAGCTTTAAATATTGTTATATAATATTTATTATAGGCTATATAGCCCCATTTTATTTTTAGTGGTGAAATTACTGGAGAAATTGATGGGTATAATTGATATAACTACCCTATCTCGCGACCAATTCGTACGAGTGATTCAAAAGTGGCTAATTCGTACTAATTCATACGACCTCACTCGTACGAATTTGTACGATTTGTCTAAACCCACGTGACGGTTATGTTTAGGGGCGGGGTCAGGGGTAGGTCATTCGTACGAATTCATATGAATTGGCTAATTCGTAAAATATGTACGATTTAGCAAAATCGTACTAATTCGTACGAGTGCAGTGCAGTCTCACCCCAAAAAGTCATATAACTGACGTTTTGGGACGTCTTTTGACCATACGCCTTTTTAGGGCCCCCTTAAACGTCGGTAGATGAGGTTATGGGATCCTAACTCTACCCCAGACCTAAACCTAACCCGTCACCTAACTGACGTTAAAGGTAAAGCGTCAGTTGTATGACGGCGCGGGATCGCCATCTACCCACGTTTAAGGGTACCCTAAAAAGGCGAATATTGACGTATGGTCAAAAGTCGGCCCAAAACGTCAGTTATATGACTTTTTGGGATGAGAATGTGTTGACGAATGAGGTCGTACGAATTGTTAGCCACCTCGTAAAATTCGTACGAATTCCCGTGAGATCGGGTTAGATATAAGGTGCATACTTATACTCTTTTCCCATAAATTCCTCCAGTAATTTCAATAGTAATTCTAAAAAAATTACAGAAATGGATTTATGTGTAAGATTTTATATAATAATATTTAATCAAATCTAGAAGACCTCACTGGAACTCCTGGCCTATTTAGGGACAAAACTTGATTTTGTTCCCTCATCCAAAAATGAATTACTATTTTAAAAACATCCAAAATTGGGCTCAGGTGCATAGGACACAAAACAAAGAAGGAATATGTCGGCACACTGGAAATAAAGTAAGTAAGTAATTAACTAACTAAATAATTACATTTATTGAAATGTTTTGATCTGCGGTTTGAAGTTCTTTTTCTTTCTTTTCTTCAATTAACGTGACTTTCACACTTAAAGAAATTTTGCACAAGGGGAACAATGACTAACTATGATGTACTCTTTGATACTGCACAAGTAATAAAGAACAGAAAAACTCATGTTGGGTTTTCTTTCCCCTCTCCCTCTTTTATTTTCTGAAAGGAGATTAAATATTTCTGCATGAGGAAGTCTTTTTAAATCCTGCAGTGACTACTGCACTGGCCCCACACTTATTGCTTGGACACACTGAGATGCAGTGAGATCCTGAAAATCTCCCCCTGCCCCAGCTGTCCACAATGCATGGGGGGGGAAAAAAAATCAAAGTCGTTTTCATGGGGAAGGCAGAGAGCCTGTAAAAACAAAATGTTTTATGACCTGTTGCTTCTTTACAGGTGAGATAAACCCGCAGAATGCAATATATGTAACAGTATTATTCTTAATGAGGTTTTCGAGAGTACTAAAAATTGATTCTTATGACATCACTACAGCACAACTGAGTTCATATGGAAAAATGTAAATGTTTTGACGTGTTGCGGTGGGAAAGGGGCGGATATGCTTGTGTACAGAGATGATCTCCTGACATCTCCATTGTGATTTGACGGGAAGCCGGGACTGCCAGAGTAACTCAGGACGCGCATTTATGGCTGTGTGAAATAACGACTTAATTTTGGGAAAAGGCAAATGTTTTCCCACCCACTTTTCCCCCCCTCTGTCTTTCAAGCACACCAGCTGACTAAATCCATGAAGTCAAACACAATGTTTATCATTGCAGTAATGCTCTGTTTCAGATGAACGGTGGCAATATTATCACTGCTGCATTTTTAGCATAACTCCACTTATACAAACAGCTTTTTGAAAGACTTCAAGTCATCAATCTCTGGGACCCACGTCCAGCTTTACAATGCTGTTTTATGGCAGATGGGCTGTCCGGGAAACTCAAAGGCTCTCAAAGTCAACTTTTATTCCTTTGGGATCCCCCCCACACAACCTTTCCAACATGGATTTTAGACATGATTGGTGTTTCCAAGGAAAATTCGATCTTGAAGCCTCACTTGCTAGTGATTTTACCCATAAGCCCCCGCACCTCCTCACTATGAACACTTAATCTGCTATGGAAACGTCCGGCAGTGCTGTTTCACGACTCTAGTCATATTAAACATACTAAGCCGTATCCATATTGTCGATCTAAGTTCCCATATCCGATATGGTGAAAGTTAACAGTTAAATGAGTAGTTCACTTTAAAAAAAAAAATTTTGCTTATAATTTACTCACCCCCATGTCATCCAAAATATCCATGTCATTCTTTCTTCAGTCGAAAAGAAATTAAGGTTTTTGATGAAAACATTCCAGAATTTTTCTCCATATAATGGACTTCAATGGGAACCAAATGGTTCAACGTCCAAAAGACAGTTTCAGTGCAAACTGCAAACTGTTCAAAGGACTTTAAACGATTCCAGACGATGAATAAGAGTCTTATCAAGCGAAAAGATCGCTCATTTTAAAAAAATTAAAAAAGTTTAAGTTTTATAAGCTCAAATGGTCGCCTTGTTCTGTTCTGTGATGCGCGTTCGTTACTCTCCTAATCAAACTCGTTCATCAAAGTGAACGAATCTTTTCCAGAATCAACTCGTTCCTTTCGTTAGTTGAATGAACCAAATGACACGAAAAAGATTCTTTCATTTTGATAAACAGGAGAGTCACGAACGTGCATCACAGTACAGAGCAAGGCGACCATTTGAGCTTATAAAACTTAAACTTTGTTGTTGTTGATGTTTTAAATGATGATTGTTTCGCTTGATAAGACCCTTATTCATCGTCTGGTGTCATTTAAAGCCCTTTGAAGCTGCACTGAATCTGTCTTTTGGACCTTGAACCGTTTGGTTCCCATTGAAGTCCATTATATGGAGAAAAATCTTGGAATGTTTTCATCAAAAATCGTAATTTCTTTTCGACTGAAAAAAAGAATGACATCGACATCTTGGATGACATGGAGGTGAGTAAATTATCAGCAAAAGTTTTTTTTTTTTTTTAAAGTGAACTACTCCTTTAGTCTGTAATCAGGGGAGTGTGTATCTCTGTTTTATGAAGTTCAACAATTGTGCAAATTAATGACATCTTAGCTCATGGACGCTATTGTTGAGCCACACTTGTTTATGACACTCTATCAAACACATCCTCAGATCCAGATCGATCCGTTGTGGGTGTCTGCTTCTATCCCATTATCAAAGCGCTCTTACTGTACCAGACTATTGGGGATTACCTCTATAGACCGTAGACTAGATAGAAAGAACCTCACCGGCACCCCTGGCCTCTTCAGGGACACTCGGTGGGGGACAAAAACTTGCTTTTGTTCCCTTGGACAAAAATTAATTACTATTTTAATAACACAGCCCGACTTGGTGAAAATCGGCTTAGAGAAATGGTGATGTAATGATTGCTGGAGAGGAGTTTTGTAAGGGGCATTTGGGGGCTGCCTTGAGGGCCCTCCAAAATCTCGATTTGCCACATTGAAAAAGTGCACAAATCAAAGTGATCTGACGGAAAATGAAACCCACACAGTAGGTTTAAGAAACCCCAGCTCATTGAGTGAATTCCTGTGTGTTGTTGTGACATCTGCACACAGTGTGTGCTTCCTTTACATCTCGCATAGGCTCGCGCACTTCAGATTGCGCAGCTGAAAGAAATTCAAGTGTGTTGAAATTTCACAAATGCAAATAAATTTTCCGTTCATCCCCGTTTCAAGCACTTCGGGTTCGCGCCGGCCCGCCGAGTCTGCCGAGAACAAGAGGGAAAGTGATAAGCTCGTTTTTGATGAGCAACATTTCAATTTGCATGTGAACACACACGAATGGTGTTCTCTCTCTCTCTCTTTCCCTCCCTCGCTCTCTATTTTCTCTCCCACTCTCTCTCTTCCTGCCCCTTTCCCCTGACCGTGATTAATACACACATGTTGTACAAAGGGCTCCTTGTTAGCTTAATGGCAAGGCCTAAATGGAGACTTATATTTCCAGGATTATATCTGTATTCAATTGCAAATGATTTTTTGGGGGGACTTTTAATACCCTGCTCTCTTGTCTATGAATAATAGTATCATTTAAATGTAGCAGACACCTGGTGCAGGGAGGGGGGAGCTCAAGGCACCGAGTCTGGCTGGGCACTACTGCCAACTTCCCTCTTTCCCAGACTTGCCTTATCCCCAACGACCAGCCTCCGATTTCACTCGCTTACCTTCAAATGCCATGCACTTGAAACTTTATTCTCCCTTCGGTAAAAAACGCAGGCTCTCCTGAAAGGGAGAGAGGGATGTAAGAAAGAGAGAGAGAGAAAAAAAAAAAAAGCTGAAGAGATTTAAAAGAGGGAGGAAAGAAATTCTTATCAATCTTTTCTTAGATTTGGGGAAAAGTCATCTGAAGGAGCCGTGTAACGTTTCAAGGGACCCTTCCAATTAAATACTTAAAAAAAGGTACAATAACAGAAGCCTCTCCTATACTCAACGGAGACATTAATGCTCTTTTGTTGATTTATTGTACATTACCTTCTGAGGCAGAAGCGAAACAGGGGGTACTTTAGACGGGGGAGCCATTTGTATGCACCCTGCGTCTGTCCCGCGCACAATCCGGCCTGTATTGCGTTTTGCAAATTTATACCAGGATGTTGGTTTAGAGTGTTTCCCTGAAAAAAGAAAAAGTTTTTCAAGTAAGTGTCTGCTTTCATGAGCACAAGTGACTGAAGCTTACAAACAAAGCTTTGTTTCAAAACTCACAGATGTATGGCCGGAGCATGCTTTTGTCCTCCAACCAGATTTTTTTCTCTTTTTTTTTTTCTTTTCTTTTAGATTTTCTGTACAGGGAGAACACAGACAAAAAAAAATACTGGTGAGCAGAGTATTAAGCTTTCCCAGGGTTATATTTTCCCTTAAGAGTGTAGAAAAGGGGGAACATTTTGTCTTGTTCTCAACACTTTATCTAACGGGAAACAATTCAAATCACTATTGTTTCTTATTTGTGAGGCACTTTCTATCAAGAATCTGCTAAATTAATAAATGTACATTTTTATATTAAACATGAAAGCATTAATATGGAATTTAAGCATTACAGAAAACCTTGAAAAGACTATCCAAGTGCACCATGCACTTTTATTTTGGAAAGACCAGCCAAATATTGTTTTTTTTTTTTAAACGGTGGCTGATATCAACACCTCACATTTACATTCTGTCTTCCTCAAAAGTTTTGTCGGAGTCCGTTAGCAGTGCGCGAAAAGCATGTGTTGGGACTCGGCTTGCCAACGCTTCTTTTGTTGTGTCTAGACTACAGGAAATGCAAAATTGCATTTGTTTACAACCGTTAGGAAGTCAAAGCCAAGGCAACGATTAAAGAGCTGCTCCCAGGAAAAAAAAAGAAAAAAAAAAAGGCTTGAACACGGAGCACAGATTTTCTTAAGAAAGAGAGGGCGAGAAAAAACACAGGGATATACGAAGAAGGACTGCCTCATAAAAACATCTGTAAATCTTATCGCACTGAGCTTCATTGTTCTTATTCACTGTCCTGACATTTGCTCCTGAAGCTTGTAAGTGCTGCTGTTTTCAGATCTAATCTCGAATCAGTCATTCTCTCGGCTTTCTTAATGAGTCACATAAGGATGTGAGGGGAGGAAGTCGATCCCTAACCAGAAATTTCAGGTTACCACAGTAGTACCCTTCACTTCAATTTTTTCTATTTTGAGAATGCTCTTCCACGATGTGCGGATTACGGCCTGTCATCTACACACCACCGCCTGCTTCCATTTGTTTGTTTAAGTTCCTGACCATGTCTCACATATGGGACTTTACGTTTCTCACCCTTTGGGAAAATAACAGTGAATGACAGTGGCCTTGTTCTGTGTTAACGGTGCAGTGAGATATGTGTCTTCTCTGTGCCATGAGAATTAGTTGATATGACTGAGCTTCACCAATTCAATGTCGGACCAGACAGACGGCAAACACTACACTGTTGACTGACTTTGTCTACTTTACACTGTCTGGTTATTCTGCTTATTCACTTAAATAACAACGTTTTATTTTAATTGTCAAGGCTGCCGAAGGAAAAAAAAAACAACTACATTGACCCAAAAAGTTAATTGGTAACTTCAAGGAATTGCTAACAAGATATCAAACCAAGTAGCAAGAAATGATGCCAGACATTTTCTCAGAACTAACTTCACTTTTCTATCCAAGTTCTGCAATGACTTTTAAATAACCGGTCTCAAGATCATTTTTAGTGGATGTATGAAGTCAGTTCCTCTCAAGCTCACAAAGGTGTACTAGTGTGTCAAAGTTTGAGGGGTTTACATGAACAAGGGCTGTTTACTGTTTTTACTGTTTGTTAAAAACGTAAAGCGCTTTTTATGCGTTTTGGCACCCCGAATCCTGTTTGGGGTGCCTGAAAACACAAAGTTTTTGAAAACAGTCTCGGTGTAAACAACAAAAACGCGAATCTCTGAAAACGATGACGTCATGCACATGCGTATCACCTGTTCAATATAGTGTTTCATCGTCATCTAGTGGTCTGGCAGCAGAACACAGTATTTTAATTGTTTTTTGCGGATCCATGTGAATGGGTATCGTTTTGACTATTGATATCCACAATAAAGGCTAGATGTCTTACCGCAGAGTTTCTATCGTCATCACCGGCGGCCATCTTGTCACAGGCAAGCACGAACACAAATACTCTTATCTCGTTGAAATCTTGACCGTTTGGTTTCTTACAAACGTTATTAACGTGACTATAATTCTGGATGATTATTTATTTATACACTTATTATTCATAAGTATGCAGTGTCATAACTACATCTCTGACGTTTATAACAAACCAAACCGTTTGAAAATCGGTAGAAAATTGAGCAAGTTATGGTTATTTAAAAAGTACACGCACCATTAAAACACAATGTTACAATTGAGTGAGCTGCCTGTGACAAGATGGCCGCCAGGTGCAGATGTCGACCTCCATTGGCCAGCAGCGTGGATGAGATATCTAGCCTTCATTGTGGATATCTATGGTTTTGACAATGAACGCGAAAAAACTTCTCCAGTTTAAGCATATCATTGTCGTGTAAACGTACCCTTATTCAGTTTGGCCTATTTCCCGCCACTATTTCGTTGTCATGGTTTCTGATTTGAGTCTTCATAACTGTCAGCTGTGTGTTGTTAATCACCTCATTTGCCCCTAAGTTCCCTTCTTTCTGTTTATTGTTGTTGGGTCTTGTCTTTAATATGGTTGTGTTGGATTGTTTGCCTCTATGTTGGAGTAACGTGTGTGGATAATTAAAAACTTCCTGTTAACTCTCATCTTCATGTTACAAATTCAACAAATTATTTTTAATTTAAATCAACAACTTTAAAACAAGGTAATACTTGTCCAAATGTCCAAATTGAAAACCTAATTATGGAATTTCTATTAAATAAATGTATGAAAATGTGCGTGCACATTTAAGCCAATCATGAATTTGGAGAGTGCACAATCTGAAATGATCTTGTTCTTGTGTTTTAAAGTCTCAAGACCACCTCTACTGGACAGAATTTTTTCACATGCCCAGGTTAGTTCAAATAAGTGTTATGGAGATGGAAAAAAAAATTAATTTGATCATTTCTGAGGACAATCTATAGTCTCAGTGCATTCGGAGAAAGCTTTGCCTCTGTTTACATAATAGTGCACATTGAGAAACAGGAAGTGTCCCGAGTGACCTGTAACAGCTGATTTAAAGCTATTTTTATCTACTTTTAAACAAAGTGTTCAGACCATATCAGATCTCAAATTGTGATAGGTGTAAGATGTATTCCTTACTGAAAGCATTTCGAGAACATCCAAGAGAAGAGCATCTTATAGGCTATATTGAGGTAATCTCAGGTCCTCTTCCATCAGGGACATGTATGGTGACTTCTTGCGGTTTGCCTCAAGCGTCTGTTTAAGACATGGAGAGGAAGTCACTATTTCGGAGAGTTTACACAGATGGAGCCCACTCTTCAGTCAACACTCACATAAAAATCTTGCTTTTTCTTTTCATTTCAGTGTACACAGATGCTAATGGCGACATAGAGGTGCCACAGTTTGTTATGAACAAGCAAACGTATGCAGGGAGTTAAAGGCTCAGTCAAAAAATACTATGGATGATTATTATTTTCACGTAAAGAATCTTGATTATCATTCGAATCAGTTGTTCTGTGTGACCACAGATAGTTGTTTACAAGCCAGTTTAGATCTCATTACAGCAGTCAGACATTTTACTCTACTGTTCAGGCCTGTGTGCCTTTTGTTATTCATTCTGCCATTAAATTAATGTTAGACTTTGTCTTTCTGTTGCTTAAGTGAGCGTCTCTTGGTTTACTGAACTTTTGTCTGTGGTTTTACAGCAGAATGCTGGGAGACTCACAGAAGAGGTGACTCATAAACTAGGCATACACGTCCGCTAGTCACTGTCTGTTTACTTCTGACAGCTCTTTACAATCGTTAACTGTAAATGTCACACGCATCTGTGATCTAAGGCCAGTGGCACGCAAGAGATTGTGCCATTAATTTCTTTTACTTTGTCAAGACAGCAACAAACATGGCCCCGGGCACCTTTAGTTTATGCATTCAGAGGACTATTCAATGTAATGGCAACAGGCTTAAGTCAAAGCCACTAGATGATGAATGATCATGCTAACCTGGTTTTGCATCTCTCTCTCAGCATGTTCAGGGAAACAGCTTCCTAATCGTTATCTTGTCCCCAGCCTCCAACTGAGAGAGTAATTTTGGACATGGAAGGTTAGATGTCCTCCCATATGCTCCTTTATTGAGCTGTCAGTGAGGTTTGACTTACAGTTTTGTCACAGTGTCGAATACATCCAAACTCAGCATAAAATAAAAAAACACACACGTCACTGTTACAATTGGTCATTTCCACATTGTTCATTTTTTTGTTGTTGCAATTTTCAATCTCATACTGGCCAATTATCTTTTTTTTTCCTTGTCTGGATCTATAAAATTAACAAATTTCATACATATACCAATTAAATGACCTGAATACACTGCTATAACGACATGTTTTCAATTTCATGAATTCAATTTTAGTTTTGTTCATATATTAAAGTAAAAAGGGTGTAAAGCAGTGTCCCTGGCATAAATAAATTTGTTGTCATGTGACAAGAAAACAACAAAACTTTATCACATACCCTAGACTCTTATAACTGTTTCAAGGTCAGTAAGTTTTTAAATATATTCTTTTTTTGATGATTACATGATATGTAAAATATATATATATTTTTTTTTACCTTGACAATATGACAACTTTTTAAAGCCAAATTCTCATGTATTTAAATATGTGTATCTTTTATTCCATTACTTTTTACATGATGTTTATCCACAATTGAATAAAATTAGCTGAACATGGTAATAAAATATAATAATACTAATAATATAATAAAAAATAAAGTACAAAATGATAAAATTAATTAAAAAGTAGGCTACATTTAAAAAAAGTATTTTTTTTAAAAGATTTCTCAGTATCATTATCTCTGACATCCTTATTTCTCATTGACCTTATGTGTTTCAAATACACATGTAAAATGGCTATGAACTTCAGTCTAAACACTGAGAAGTCGTATGCAGTGTTTTACTTTTCTAATATGTTCCCCATCAGGAGGACCATCAGGCAACATTGCATTACTTCACATTGATCTGCCGACTAATGCACAGATATTTGTATAAAATACGCCCTGTAATCTCAATAGTATATTTCGAAATCCACAGACTGTCCATCTCTAACATTAGTTTCACCCTTGGATTAGATTTCACATCCTATGTCAGAAGATACTTCCTGTGAAGCGTTCAGAGAATCTGAGCTGATGGAGATTAAACTCATTCGTTACATGCTTTTCCTCTATAGCATGCCAATAAATGCTAATAGCAGGGTCTGTTCTTTTTCAGGTCATAAATGGAAGAGAATTACTTAGCGCCTGAAGTCTTCCCTCTGCCATCTCAGACTGCACACACTCACAGCCAGTAATTAACTACTGTTTTTACTGGCTTTACTCTTGTTTTTGCTCGTTATTCCCTCGAGAACATAGAATGCATAATATCCTGTTTGTGCCTAAAATTTGCTGTCTTTCATAAAAATAGTCGGTTGTCATGGCGACTCGGGTTAACAGAACTGAAACGTCTTCTTTGCACGGTTGTTTACAAAGCAAAAACTTTGTGTACGTATTCAGCGAAGCGCTTTTGCAGAAGTGTTTGTAAATGACTGTAAGTACGGGGGTGAAATCACTACATGTGGTTGCATATCAAGGCACACAAAGCAGCGAGAGTACAGATTTCAACGCTGCTTTGTACCGTATATAGAGAAAAAGTACAATAGTGTTTTTTTGGACAGTCGGATACCAGACTGTATCGCCAAGGGACCCGGATCTCACGGCTAAAAACGTTTATTTCGCCTTAGATGTATCTGGCCCCACAATAGACCCTGACTCACCCCTCATACATTGAGATTCAGTTTCTTTTCCCAGCTCAAGTCTCTCCCGCTCGTGTCAATCACAGGCTTTATTGGTGGAAGCGGACCTGACACCCCGGACCTCATGTGAAACCATGGTCGACAGGAGGCAATAAGCCGGAGAATAGCAGCCATCTCAAAGTAGTCCTCCATTTAGCAAGTGCTTTTTTTTTTGCTCTCTTTGCTCCAGTCCTGCATTAAAGATAGAGAAGAGAAATCAATAGAGGTTCACAGCATTAGATAAAAGTCGCAGACTTGAGAAGCAGCCGCGTTAGATGTGGTAAATTAAACCAATCAGAAATTTCCAGAGGCCCTCGGCACACAGAACAGTGCTATCTCACATCTGTCCATCTCACTGGCCCGTCTCTGCTTTGTTTGTTCTTCATGTAGTTTCGCCCTGACACTTCATTTGTTGATCTATCTGAGATGATGTGCTTTATACTCAGAGTCAAACCCTCTTCATCGTGTTTAGAGTAGGGAAAGATGTTTTTTAGCTGTGGGATATGTTCTTGGTTAAAAAGCTACATTCGGGGCTTACGGGAACATAGAAATAGCGTAATAGATTTCGTTTTAATGGACAGAAAATGATAAATCTCAACAAACACACAGATTTGGACAGAATTCTTCCTTTTTTTCTAGCGGAATAGAACTCTTGAATTCCACGCTGGAACAGAAACAGTAGTTTTCTGCACCAATTGAAATTTTTTTTTTTTATAAAAGCTATTGGATGTTCATCATACAAATGTTTGTGAAGATATAATCTGAGATTACCAGGTGAGACGGTGACGTGGAGTAGAAATAGCTGTGACGATTCATTTAAATCAGGCTTGTCTCATTCTTGTGAAAGCAGATGGGGACTGTGAAGAAACATAAAACAAAAACACAATTAAAAATCAGCACAGGCAAAAAAAAAAAATCCCTGTGGGAAACAAACATTATAATGGTTTCATATGCAGAATTTGAAATATTTTGTCCTTCTAGGCGCTTGTCTTCATCTGATCATTTTGTTTCATTTTGAAAAGCCCGTTCCTAATCCTACATGGCATGGATAACAGAAAAGCCTGGATAACAGCAGCCATTTTAAAGACTTCCCTTGGGGGTGGATTTTGACAATTCCCACCACTTTGTAATTTTATTGATAATGAAGAGGATGGCGAGGAAGGGACTTTTGATTTTTGCCAGAAAAGCTAGTTAAGGACAATCAATAGTACATCATTGGGAGAGTTTTGTGATAAAAGCCCTCGGTTACCCTGGCAATCCATCACTTGGCCATACAGATAGGTCAAACGAAATTATATTGCGCTTATCTCTCTACACCAGAAGAGTAACAGAGACGCCGATCAATAGGCTTATATATTGTTCTACTTGTGTTGTAATGGAAATGATGTATCGCTGATTTAGAGCCCTTTGGCCGCTATACACCAGCGATACTGGTCAGATGTGAATGCTGTCTGATCCCATGAGAGCAGCTCAATATCATAATAGACACATAACTGAAGTTTTACTGTGTTAAATTGTAAATTCAACAAATTGTGTTGTATTGGAAATGTATAAGGTGCTACACCACAGATCAAAAAATAAGTGCTATATCCTCCTTTTTTATTCAGTAGGCTATCATAACAGATGTGAAGTTATGTGAAAGGTTAACAGGAAAAGGAGCAGGTTGAATTCTGTGATATCCTAGTGGTCGCCTAATGCAATACGCGTCGCTTACACAGAACAGCCCTGCATTTTTCCAGGGCTTCTGCTGGGTTTAACACGCACATTTTCAGCTCAATATAAGCGAACACTCTTTTCAGTGCAGCTTCGACATCAAGACATTCACCTTATGGGACTCTGGAATCTGCAAGAAAGCGCATAGTTTTGAATTGGATGAACTATTTGGAGGATGCGTCCTCGGCATGAGTGAGAAGCAGACGGAGAACAGAGAACAGAACGAACAGTGTTTGCTGTCAATAGCCTAGGCTACTTAATAAACAGTCTACGAATCATTCGATAACATTATGCGAATCATTCGATAACATTCTCGACGTCCCCTCAGTAGGCTAACTTTCTGGATTTTCCGCGCGCGTGGTTCATCTCGCGCAACCGAATTCTTTTTTTTTTTTTCCAAATACAAAAACTTAAAAAAAGAAACGTGGAAAGTAAAAAAAGCCATAAATACTGACAGTTAGCCTACTTTTGTTTAGCGACGTACCGTCCCATTCAGATTCTAACGGAAAGCGCTGGAGCAGCATAGCCTACTGTTGCTATGGTGACCTCCTCAGGCGAACTAGACGTTAGCGTCTAGTGCACTCTAATCTAACTTTTGTGATTAATGAAACATTGTTTGAAAGAGTACTATATACATTTAAAAACCCTCAACATTTTATTTTGACGTTGACTCTGGGGGTTTAAGCTTTATTTGCACTCCCAGAACCCCTCAAATAATAAAAAAACAACCAAAATCAATTATTACCATATTCGCCGTCATAACAAACTTATCTTGCATATCAAAAATTAAACAACATATTTAAGAGAGTAATATGCTGGAACTAGAATCAATACACTCTGAAAGAGCCTGAGAGGTGCTTGACTGTTATTCATACTGTCATTTATTTGAAAAGAAGGCGTGTTAGCGTGACAAGACTGGGTTTCCGTACTTACGGTGATGTTTAACAAACTACGGATGGACTTTACGCCATGTGAAGTGCCACCAGAGCTGTAGACGCACTTGTTTGCGTCCAGTTTGTGGTCCTACGTGAACAGAGAGCAAAAGGGGGAAAAGTGAGGAAGTGAAACGGGCTAATTACTCAGTCCATCCCTCATTTCCATATCCAGAGAGAGTGTCTACTGGCGCGCGGCCAATCCCTCATGCAGCGCAACGTAATACATGACCCTCTATCATTATAACGCCGACATGCGCAATCTGCACAACGGTAACAACATCTAATATCTCTTATTCACTGACCCCGGGACTGTACGGGACTGCCAGCGTCCGATGTTTCTGCAGATCGGAGCGCCGACGCGAAGCGCAGAGACATGTCCCGAAGAAAGCAAGCAAAACCTCAGCATCTCAGGTCGGACGAAGAAGGAACACAGTCGGACAAAAGTCCGGATAACGGTATGTGAATTGAAATACGAATCTTTTATTCGGCTCTTTAGATACAAACAAGTTTCTTTTGTAAGAATTTCACGATGTTATATTGTTAATTTTGAGTTTAGTGCTGAAGACACGATCGCCTATAGAAGAACATAGGCTATTAGGACATAGATGTAGGCTACATTTGAGAGAATCGGGGAATATAAAAAGAACTTGATTTAGCATGGAAGTTTAAAAGATGCTGTGTTCAGTTCAAGTAGACTATACGGAACTCAAGGCAAAGTTTTACACCCTTAAAATAACGTTCTTCGATGGTTGCTACGTCCAACAAAGAGTCTTTTAAATAAAAAGTTAGGGTTGTTCTTTAATGCGTTCTCTATAGAGAATTCTTTATAAAGAACCAGAGAGTAAAAGTTACTTGTGGTTGTCTTATGACATGATTTTGAAATTCTATTCTAACCTTTATTTGTAAGTGTTTCATAAGTTAAGTGTGTTTATAGTAGCCTACATGAAACCTACAAATATGTGCTTTCGGAAATTTCGTGTCAAACGTTGATTATGTGTCATTTGAAAAATATGCCGAAGACTTTTTTCACCCCCACTAAATTAAGCAGTCGTAATTTCTAGTCTTTCCAGTATAACTAACAATTTCTGTTAAATTCATTAAACATAAATAAACATTTATGGACATAAAATGCTCTCATTATTTTTTATTCAATTTGCTTAAACTGTTCACGTAGGTTACAGGCCCTATATTTATTTATTTTTGTATTTCGTGTAGGGTATAATTTGATTTAACATGATTTAAAATGAATTACCTATTAATTATAATCAGTAGCCTAACGGTAGATAAGAGTTGTGCATCTAAGCTATTTGTGCTTTTGATAAAGCACCAAAATAATCTGCAAACCATACAAAAGTGTCCCATTGCAAGACCCAAACAAAACCTTCAACATTCGTCTGTTTGCGTGAGAATAATTCCTTTTGTCATGGTAATGAAGTTACTTATGAAAAAGCCTCACACTTGGTCTGCTGTCGAAGTTGTGTCTTTATTTAAATCGCGTTAAAGTATTTACTGCAACACAAAGATCGAACTAAAAGAACTGAATCAGGGTATAGGTTGAAATCAGTAAAAGACGTTTATTGTTCTTCAGATCGGTTTTAATCAGACGAATCCATTATAATCAGGCCTAATCTGTTAGAAGAGTAAAGAATTTGAAGTGAAAACCTGATGCAACAATAATGATGTTGAAATAATTAGCATAATGTTTAAATCTTGATTCTTGATTATTTAGCATATACACACATTTAAACTATGGGTTAGTTTTCTTGTTTTCTTTTTTTTTTCTTTTTTTTACAAGTTAATACAAAATGACTCCTTAGTAAAATTGCATATGGGAGTTTTTCTAAACTTTGAACAAATAATTTTTTTTTTTCAGAACATAAAACATCTGTTGTATGTAGGCTATTCTAAATTTTTTTACAGTAGGTGTTGAAATTTTAGAACAAGCTCAAACACACATCACACATTTCAAAACATATTATTATAATTCAAAAAAAAATATTATTAACAAACTCAAGTAACTTATGGCTTACTTTCACCATCTGTAATTAGTTAAAAGACTAATTGGCATAGGCCTACTGTACATACATTTATTCATTTCTACTTAAATGAATATAACATTATGTTATATTCTAAATTAATTTAAAAATAAAATACAAATTATAATTATTTGACTTCAGAGTGTCATCCATATATGCAATAGGTTTTGTCGACGCCAACACATTTTGCCCTTGTACGTCTTTCAGTTTGTCCTTCATCAGGCATCTACAATAAGGATTATCTAATAGCATTTTAGCTTTCTTCTATTAGAAGGTCTGAGAAATTTATTTTAAAACTCTTACGTTCTAACTTTTGTCTGTCTCATGTCGAAATGATCCAGCTAGCTTACAAAACCACGGTTACCAACTGAGCACCCTAGGAATCTCCCAAGTTTTTTCATCAGAGGCTGATGTAGTAGGGCCCCACAAATGCCTTTTTTTCCGATTGCTTTTTTTTTTTAAACGATAATCATGATCTGTTTTGTCCGTCTTTGGGGATTCGCCATAGTATATATTTTTTCTGTGTAAATCTATATGGATTATTCAGTAAAAGCTAATATATGTGAACTAATGTATGAACATTTTAAGATAATTTGTGGCATGGCCCATAAGTTTATTGGTCGCCTCACTAGATCAGTTTCAGTTAGCTCTCACCTTTCGGTGTTAAGAGTTTTTCAGACCACCCACACAGTTACTGGAATTAGACGAGCAAATGACCCACATTGTAACTCCTCTGAGGAAGGCTCACAAAAACTGAGAAGATACGCAAACAACACCTGACCACAAAATTATTTGTGATGTTCTGTCATCCTCTCTTCACTGATTTAATTTCTCGCTGTCTCATTTTCAAAATTTTTTATCCAAAATTATTCTTAAACGCTGATGTCATAAACATTCAGTATGTCAAGGCGATAACGATAGGTAATCATACAGCGAATACACCTATACAATCTTCCATGGCATCTTTTATATATAAAAAAACACTCGCACACAAATAGAAACAGGCTGAAAATATAGGACGATTTCTGTTTAGACTCACACACTTTGCCATCTCACTAAACCTTTTATGTGTAAAACTATTTCTATTTCTATTTTCCTCTGAATATTTCTGCATAAATTAAGCAAACACAACCCCTTAAGCGCTCACCAGCGAACCAATGACCTAAAACAGTTTAAGATCTTATCTGAACTTGATGTAGGTACTTTATGTGCTGTCTGAATTAAAATATCAGAAAAAAAATCTCATCAAATGCTGCTGATTTATTTTAAGGCAAATGTAATATTTTTGGCACCCATAATCAATACACTTTGATTTTTAACAACTTTTTTTAAGTTGTATATTCTTGCTCATTATTGATATACTTTACACTTAATCATATTCTCTTCGTTAAACTGATTCCATGAGAAAATAGTGCTTAACAGATTATCAATATAGCACTGCAGGCTTTGACAGATTCTTTTTTTCATTTTGACGTTTTTTTTTCTTTTTTAAAAAGATCAAATATGGCATGATTAAAACAGTTTAAAGTTAATTGTGCAGGTTTACACTTTTAAAGCTGAAACCATTTTTCAAGGTTGTACATCTTTAGCAGTGAGAGATAAATGTTGCACTCAACAATGTCAAGTGGAGGAATTAGTTCTTCAAATTCATCAGGAAATAAGAGTGTTTGATAGCAATGGAGAGTTCAGATTAGTCAATCAAAGACTCAATTTGCCCTCAACTGACAGTGCAGCTGTGAATTGTATAAAAACATTGGAAATCAATATCCCCTATAGAATTTCATTAAGCTACCGTATATTCAATAGATAGGTCGCATAATTTGATGGATTGTGCAAAGAAAATTATCGTCTGAGTCTTTGGAGCATGAGCACAAAGAGGCTGGCTTTCAGTAATTGGTAAAGTGGTACAATTGATTTAGTTTATCTATATTGTTCACTCCTCCAAGAATAGCTGTGAAAAATCTATCATCTCAGAAATTTCTATTCACACGCTTTCTCTCTGTGTCTTTATCTCCCAGCACTTCGGTTGAGGGGAGGCGATGAGGAGGACAGTGGCACAGAGAGCCGCAGCGGGGGTGAAGAGACACACGTGTGTGAGAGGTGCTGTGCTGAATTCTTCAAGTGGTCCGAAATGCTGGAGCACCAACAGAAGTGTACGGAAGACCCCCCTGTGCTGATAGTAAAAGAGACTGAAGAGAAGGCCATTTGCCGGGAATCACCGACAGAGTCCCTTTTGAGTGCCCACAGTGACTCAGCAGAAATGGAGGCCAGCGAGCTCAACATCGAGCTGGCTGAGAAAGTCGACGAGATGCCTGAGGAAACCCACGCCATCGAACTGGATGAACAAATGGATATAAGTTTGCCCGAGTATAAAACATCAAACCTCAGCCCTCTACAACTTGACAATGAGAACCCCACCTCTTCTCCTGCACCACCTACAACCAATCACTATGACATGCCCAGCACCAATGTGACCCTGGAGATCCTTCACAGCACCCGAGTTGCCGTTGCTCAGTTTTCCCAGAGCATTCACTCTGCAGGCAAGCTGAACTCAGCTGCGATCCCCATGATTCTGGAGCAGTTGATGGCACTGCAGCAGCAGCAGGTTCAGCAATTGCAGCTCATTGAGCAGATCCGCAGCCAGGTCGCTGTAATGAATAGGCAGCCTACGCAAGCCGCCCTTAATCCTGCCTCAAAAAGCCTGCCCTCTGACTCGAACACTTACAATTTCCAGGGCATCGCTCCACCCCCTGTACTTCCATTATCTGGGGTCATGCCCTCTGCAGTGAATGGGCATGCCTCTGTATCCCAGGCGTCTATGCTTTCGAGACCACCGCTGCTGTCTTCCCAGCCAAGCAGTGGACAAATTGGCTCTAGAGCATTGGAGAGTGCCACTGCTTCCTTAACAAGCTCCAGCCCTCATCTCTTCAGCTACAGCGGGGCTTCCCCGCTCTTTACCACTTGCAGTGGATCGCTCTCTAACGTTAGTAACACCCAGTCCGTAAGCACTCCCAGTCCACTATCAGCTTGCCAGAGTAGCCTCCTTAGCCCTTCTGCCAACCTACCATTACTACCTCAAAGCCCTCCCAACGGAGTCATATTTCCCAATCCACTGGCCAGCATTGCAGCCACTGCCAGTGCATTAGACCCACTTGCTGCTATGATGAAGCACCGTAAGGGAAAACTGCCCGGCGTCTCCATTTTTGACAACAAGCCCAGTTCTGAGGACCCATTCTTTAAGCACAAGTGTAGGTTCTGCGCTAAAGTGTTTGGAAGCGACAGCGCCTTGCAGATCCATTTGCGCTCACACACAGGTGAGAGGCCCTTCAAATGCAACATTTGTGGCAACCGTTTCTCAACAAAGGGGAACCTCAAAGTCCACTTCCAAAGGCACAAGGAGAAGTACCCTCATGTCCAGATGAACCCGTACCCAGTCCCAGAGTATCTTGACAATATCCCTACCAGTTCTGGGATTCCCTATGGGATGTCATTTCCTCCAGAGAAGGCAGGACCTACTTGGTTAGACAGCAAACCTGTTCTTCCAACTGTTCCATCCTCAATGGCTCTGCAGTTGCCGCCCACAGTACCAATTATTGAAAGCTTAAGTGATTCATTTACAAGCACACCCTCTGAAAGATCTCCACATAGGCCATCACCAGCCAGAGGTGAACTTGCCCCATCGTCACCCAATCCCACCGGCACTGAGACAGATATGTCTACCATTGCGGCCTCCCCTAAATCAATGAGAGAAGAAGAGATCACACACAGCTTCAATACAGAGGAATTGCACCTGTCATCAAACAGTATGACTAGAAACGGTAACAACTCCAACAGCCAACTTTCACAATCCATGTCGACAGAAACACCTGTTAAGGGGAATGTTTCAGAGTCCACTGATGTTCCTTCAGCTGTTAATAAGTCACCCTCTCCTCCACTCATCTCAGATCAGTTCAGGGCCAAGTTCCCATTTGGTGGTCTCCAAGACTCTATGCAAACATCGGAGACATCGAAGCTCCAACAGCTTGTGGAAAACATTGACAAGAAGATGATGGATCCCAATCAGTGTGTAATCTGCCACCGCGTGCTGAGCTGTCAGAGCGCGTTGAAGATGCACTACCGCATCCATACAGGGGAGAGGCCATTTAAATGCAAGGTTTGTGGACGAGCATTCACCACAAAGGGTAACTTGAAGACTCACTTTGGTGTCCACCGTGCAAAGCCTCCCCTTCGGATTCAACATTCATGCCCGATCTGTCAGAAAAAATTCACAAATGCTGTTGTGTTACAGCAGCACATACGCATGCACATGGGTGGGCAGATTCCAAACACTCCTTTGGCAGAAACCATCTACGAGAAAGACACGGATATGGAGAGTTTCGACAGCATGAGCACTTATGATGACGACTGTCTTGATGATATTTCATTTGAAGAAGAAGCCGAAGTTGTGGAGAACAGTGAAAACACCCTGAGCTCTTTTTCAGACAGTCCACCACCTATCTCATCTCTGCCAGAATCTCAAAATGTAAGAAGTGACTCATCCCTCAGTCTCAGCCAATCAAATGGAAAAAAGACGGTCAAGTACGGACCTATGGATGATGATCCTCATGCTCTAGGCTTGATCACCACTGGTGAGATGGAGAACCATAGCATGGGAACTAGATTAATGCCACATTCATCTAGTTCTATTCACATTCCATCCTATCTCAACAGTCAACCTGAAGGCCAACATGAGCACCCAGTCTCTCTGAACCTCTCCTCTAAAATCCTTGAGGAAACAGCTATGGTAAAATCTGAAACAACAGATTGTATTGCAGCAAACACTGTCAATGGGGTGACTCTTAATCAAACAGGAATACAGCCTATCAAGTCTACGGTAAAGAAAGAAAACCCTTTCAACGTGCAATGTTTCAGCAAGGAACATGGTAAGCATAAACTGCTATATGAAAAAAATTGATTTGTTCAATTATTTAAACGGAGGAAAGCTTTTCCACACAATTATTTTAGGTTAGTACAACAGGACAAGAATAACTTAAATAAGCACTAGTGTCAGAGCATGTCAAAACGCCTCTAGGAAGACCCCAGAGGTTTAAAACAAATAATGTTTCGTTGATAAAACCTAAATTTAAGTGCTTGCATGTTAGATACATTCTAGCTAGCATTAGTACATGTTAGCATTCTAAATATGTAGCCTATGTATTATTATATGTAATGTGTGGAATGGTCAAATAAGGAGAGATTGGTCTCAGTACTGACTGAAACAACACACACCATATTCGTCATGTAGCCCACAACCTACGAGCTATACTCTTTAGCACATAAGTAACCACACAAATACTTTAACATAACATAATTTCCCTTTACTCATAAACATCAAATAACTCTTAGATCCCATTTACACTCATAATACAGTCTATGTAAAGCATGTTCGGAATTAGAAGTCCACTGTCCAGTTAATGTCAACAAAAATGATTTATGCAGTCTCAACACAAAGGATTAAGTCTGTTTTACAAATGTAAGTAATTTGAATGTAAAAGGTTCAAGAATTGTTTAACTTGGACTTATTTTTAAGGAAACTGAAACTTAAAATATATATACATTTTTGTGTAAATTTAATTACTTAAATGATGAAGTTTTTTTTTTTTTCTAAATTCCTACCCTAGCTAAATATGCATAGACAACTGTAAGTAAGCTGTATTCAATTCACCAGAAATGTGTAAACACTGTGGTGCTACACATTGCCCAGCACTGCAATATAGCTCAGTTAATGGTTCGAGTTTGGGGCTGGACTGGTCTGTTTGTTTAAGTAATGGAGGACAGGGGAGTGATTGTAGAAAAAAAGTAAAACAAAAATAAAAATATATTTTTACAATTCTGTTTGGCCTTGCAAGGCCAGAAATTACACATTTCCCCTTTAAACACTCAATGCATAGTATTGAAGTACTTGTTTCTTTGATTTGAGTGTTAATTTTTATTCTTATTTGTTATCTCAGAAAATGCTCAAAGGTTTACTGAGCAGGATAGAAAAAATTCGCCGACTGCAGTGAAACTGGAGATGAGTGCTTGCAGTAGACCATACATGCTAAAAGAAGGGCCTTTCCCTGCATTTGGCCTGCAGTCTCCCACCTCGCGCTCCGAGGTGATGATACCGGGCGTCACCACACTCACTGGACCACCCCCTCCCCGACGGACCCCTAAGCAACACAACTGCAGTGCATGTGGGAAGAACTTCTCTTCTGCCAGCGCCTTGCAGATCCACGAGCGCACACACACAGGCGAAAAACCTTTCGGCTGCTCTGTCTGCGGTCGAGCGTTCACAACCAAGGGTAATCTCAAGGTATGTGATTATGTTATTTCAGATGTTCATTTATCTCACAAGTATAAGAATTAATACTTGTGAAATAGGGAACAGCTTATATAAATGAAACAGATGCACTTTTCAAATCAGTTTTTTTATTTTATAATTTTCATGTAATGCTTAGGAGTGTTGGAGCATGTCAAAAGCTATTGTGCACGTTTCCACTATTCTGTCAAAGAATAAAAAAAAAAAAATAAATAATAATAAAACAACGACAATTCAAATACACATGATGGTCATCACAACATTATGGTGGTCATTTTTTTTTTTAAACATTCTTTACAGATTAATAAACACATCTGTCACAAAGAGCGTACAAATATTTGTCATTGATTTCTCTTTAATTTCTGTTTTTCAACAGGTGCACATGGGCACCCATATGTGGAACAACACTCCTGCCCGTAGAGGTAGACGACTGTCTGTGGAAAATCCAATTGCCCTTCTGGGCGGTGATGCCCTGAAATTCAGCGAAGCGTTTCAGAAGGATTTAGCAGCGCGGGCCATGAATGTGGACCAAAACTTCTGGAGCCGATATGCAGCAGCTATAACGAATGGCTTAGCAATGAGGAACAATGAAATATCCGTCATTCAGAGTGGAGGAGTCCCTCAGCTTCCTGCCATTACTGTGCCCACGGACAAGGCTAGCACTGGAAACAGCCCACCAATCACAGCCATGGAAAAAACAGGCTTAGAAAGGGGTACTGGACAACACTTCTCCATGATGATTGAGGACAAAAAAGACATCGGAATCAATTAAAGTAAAGATGGCATATTCTTTCTCCTTGCATAAGGAACATTGAAAATAAATGTGTCTTGATTTTTGAAAATCTGAATAAACTCTTTAGAATGTGCTTGATTCATGTGGGAAAAGATTCTTATACTATAATGGCACTTGTTTGTTTTTTTTTGTTTTTTTAAACTGAGGCCACGGTTAGTTTTTCAATTATGTCCACTGACTGAAACCTTACACTTGATTCAAGGGCATTGCTTTGAGATAAAATGATTATTTTATGTTGTAAATATGTATTTTATTTTATTTTTATTTGTTTTATCCTCTGATTTTGCTGTCAAACATGGCTCAATTAATGGGAAAGGGAACATGTTTGCATATATAATAGACACTTTTCATTCCCACACTGTGGTCTTAATATAGCTACAGCTGAAAGTATGTAACTTAAATCCCCGAGCAAAAGATAAAGAGACATTTCAGAGTTTTTTGAAAAGAGATGTATTCTTCTTTGACATCCCACTGCTTTGCTGCTATGCATTAGATGCAAACCGTTTATTTTCATGCAAATTAAGTACACCACCATGAAAGCTAGTGTCATTTTAGCTGCCATCAACAATCAAACTTTTCATGTTATACCAGCCTATGTTATTAATTCTGATTATGTGTTTTATGCTATTTTCTGCCTTATTTTACATGCAAAATTAATTAGTGGGCCAACATGAGACTATGAGTGCTAATAAAGATCTTGCATTAAAAACACCTTTACACTTCAGTTTAAAGTGTAGTTATCAGGCCTTGTGATGCATCCAAACATGTTGCGGGACTATTCTATTTGAAAATTTAGAAGTGTTTTCCTATTAAGAACAAACTAAATAAATGTTTCCAGAAACATTTTTGAAAAGAAAAAGAAGTGAAACAATATATTTGTCTGTTATGGTAGCTTATGGTTATTTACTAAGCGTGTCAGTCAGGTCATTTTAGTGTTTTTTTTATTTTATTTTGTTATTTTATTTTGTAGTGCTATTTTCCTTAAATAATATATTGTTTAGTGATGGGAGAAAAACATAAAAAATATGAATGAGCATTTTTTTTTTTCATAAAATAGGTAATGGTGAAAAGGGACGGGGTATTTGATGTGTCCTCTGCATGAAAAAGAGACACTATTTTTGTACTCAGATATGTTATAATGAATAAAAAGTACACCAGGTTTTCTTTTCTGTCTGAACATCAGTATTTTTTCATGGAACAACTGAGGTGGTCTCTCAAACACACTGACTGAACTGGATTTATTTCTAAGATGCAATATTGCTGCCACCCTCAATAAATAAATCTCAAACAAATTTTTTTGTTTGTGTCATCTTTTATTGTAGGGTATTACTACAATATATAATACATAATATAATATATAAATTTAATAAGAGTATATTTTAGAGTATAATGGGAAAAGGCTTCACTCTCAATCTCTTTCCGTCTCTCTCTATGTGTGTAGGTGTTGGGACGAACTTTAGGCGTTGTTATCAACAGTGTTATTTAACAATTATATATATAATTAATTAAATAATTATATTAATGTCATTTGAATGCAAACCATTGCTCTCATTTGGGAAGTCAAACCTCAAAAACAGCAAGACAACAATGGTATGTCTAAGAGGCCTAGTGTGAAATAACCAAAGAAAGCCAGTTTAAATTAAATCAAGTTAAAAACACACTTAAATAAAAATAAAATATCTTCAAAACCATATTTCCAGATTACAGCACATCCCTCACTTCCAGGTCCGGACGTGACGACGTTCATACGTAAACAAAGAAAGATGGCAGACAGCATCCTTTTGAATCCTCTACGGACGAATTCGAGAAAAACTGCGTATTATAATGCTGAAAGACCTGCCAGGTATGTAGACGGTTGGATATTGATCTTAAACACATCTTTTTTAACACAAGACTGTCAGTTGAGTTGTTATAATTATGTATGTTTTAATATTGGGTTTGTTTATACCACGGTTCCGGGGTTGAGTGCTAACGGGCTAACAGTCTAGCGGCAGAGTACATTCAGAAGCGCGAGCTGTCAGTGTCAGATTACCGCTGATAGGACACGAGAGGATACAAGACTCCCCGAGAGATGCATGTGGTGATTAAGATGTGATGTAATCATGTGAGGTATTTGTCATTCCGGTTCATTTTCATAAAACATCTTACGACATCCATTGAAGCTTAAGTTTGTGTGGCTATAAGCTATTCTGTAGTTGTTAGCACATTACATTTATGAAGCATCTCGTATAAATTGAAGCATGAAGCATTACTTGTGATGTTTAATTGATATACCCAAGGCTCAGAAGATGTTCTAACATCTTCTGAGCCTTAGGGACATTAATTAAACGTCACAAATAATGCTTCTTGTGCATTTGGTACACAAACACAATTCACAGTACACTCATAGAACATATCATGAACTTTTGGTGACCATCATATCAGGCTTTGGTCCTTCTATAGCATATCTCATACAGCATCTCATTTGCCTTAGGTATATGCATCACATGCCATGGTCTGCTGATGTCAAACTTTTCAAGATATCTCTCTGCAAATGTTTTTCCCATGGTTTATGTGAGGCAAAGATATTAATTTAGAATCGAATGGCTATCTGGGTTTCCTGAACCGCATAAACAGCCTAACAGCGGACAGGATCTGTTTTTATGGCATCCAGCTGTTTGTCAAATACTGACAGTCTAAGGACCACTTGTGGCGTTGCTGCTTGAGAGTATGGACCTAAACCAAAGTGATTGCTTAATTTGATTTCATTGTTTGGGATAATGCTATTGCGCATGATAACTTTGTGAATTGCTTTGTTTTATTGAGGAGAAAAGAGAAGATCTGAAGAACTGACCACAGTTAGGAGAGATTAATTGGACCACCAGCTATGTTTGGATGATACTTTGCTTCTTTTTGATCTATATGGGTGGTTAAGCAGATTTGATGGTGATCTGATTTCCTTTATCATGCAATTGAATACAAATATCAGTGGTGGGCCTGCAGGCTACAAATCTCGTACATCGACCTTGCCAGACTGTATCGATTCCGGTTTATGATTGCAATGGTCAGCTTACTTGGTTGTCTTTTTTTATTACACCCATTTCTGACAGTTTCTGACAGTCAAGACAGTTTAACCAAAAGCTTAAATCCACATAAACGCATGTCAAAGTGACATACCTCAACGATAACTAGCCTATTGTGGCAGGAACCGGAACATTGGAACTTGCGAAGAACATGTCTGGAGGACTATATTTCACCCTCAAACTCAGAAGAAACGACTTTTAATAATTAATTTATATAATATAAATGATTAGAGCCCGACCGATAAAGGATTTTGAAGGCCGATACCGATACAAATATTTTTGGGTTTTAAAATCCGATATTCCGATATATCGGCCGATATTTTTTTATTATTAAATATTGTTGGATTTCACACACGTGTAAAAGATACAATTGATACTTTTTCTCTATGTCTAAATGTTCACTCGTCGCAAGTATAACTTACATTTTACAATGCAGGGATTGTAACTAGAGATATGCTAGTAATAAATACAGTAATCATTGCTTTATTTAGGCAGAAAAAAAAAAAAAAAAAAAAAAAACTCTAAAAAAAGTTCATTGTGGTTTCCAAGCTCATTAATGTTAACATTAGCGGTCTTCCATTGATGATAGTGGCATTAGGTAGCTTTGTGGTTAGCTAGTCTATGATAAGCCATCATTTAGCAATAGATAACATCATACTGCAAATTGTAAAACATACATTTTTAATATAACAGGCCAGGGAGAGATGATTAAAGCGTGTTTCACGATATATCGGTCTGGCTCTATAAATGATACATTATTATACAGAGTTAGCTACATCTAAACCATTTGTCGGTCAATTGTTTTAGCATCCTGACCAGTCCGATTTTCTCATTTACCCTCATGTCGTTTCAAACCCATAAGACTTGTTCATTTTCAAAAAAACAATTGAAGATATTTTAATGGAACCTAAGAGATTTCGATCTGCTATTAAAAGTTTATTTATTTCCCAAACATTCGCAATAGTTATGTAAAATCATATGAATAAAGCAGTTTCAATCCAAGTCTTTTAAAGAGACAGCCATTTGATATTATGATGAGCATATTTAATTTGGACCATTATTCACACATTGATCATGCATTGACCACATTAAATATGGGGAACAGAAGGTCAAACATACTTGATGATTAAGCAGATTTAATGGTAAAATCTTTTTTTTTTTTAATCAGTCAGTGCAGTAATCTTCACTACACAATGTGAGCGTTCAGTGTTTTGCGGAGGATTAAATATGATTCACACTAAAACTGATCTCTCAAGTCTATTTCTGTGCCCGGTTCATTCATTTAGAAGAAAAGGGACTGTTCCTTTTAAAATCCTTAGTACTAGAGTTTGTAGGTTGTTAATGTCTGCCATTGTAAGTGTGTAATGCTTCTTTAATAATTTATCCAACTCGATATCACTAGCTTTGGAGGGCCTGTTCACTCAGCGTGGTCTGAATCTGGTACTGTATGTATGTTTATACTTATTTCAGTGTTCAACTGCAAAAGGCTGTCAGTGTTTACAGTGATCACAGAGGCCTAATTGCATGAATTAAGTCTATCCACGGACAACTCTAAAATGAAAAGGGAGCTTGCAGGTTTTGACGCTAATGCTAAAGTGGATCTGGTGCAGAAACGGCCAGGCTTTTGTGTGGGTGGAAGCTGATATCCTCTTGGGATGTCTGCTGTTTCAGAGTGTCACAATAGCATTCTGCTGATCTGGGTTTGAGACTCGTCTCGATAAATGAGGAACGGTTCCCTTAACTTCTGCATTTTTGTTGTTGTTAATGTAGGCGCCTTTAAAAATGTCCTTATTTCATTGCGTAATGTCTTTCTATATTTGATAGGTTATAATGAAGTAGGAATATTTTTTGGGTAACAAACAGTCTATTACATTTGAGATGTGACACGTTAATTTGAATTAGAAAAGCTATACCGTTTTTGTAGCTTAGCAGGTTATTTAGCTTTTTGTTAATTTAAATAAAAGAGAAATGATCCTACACAACATTTATAATTTTGGCGAAAGATTATGATGCCTAACTTTCCAGAGGTGTAATGCCATCCTTTTTTGTAACAATGTTTCAGGTATCAGATTGAAGACGATTCCTTAAACCTTGATGAGATGCCATTGATGATGTCAGAGGAAGCTTTCGAAAATGATGAAAGTGACTATCAGACTCTGCCCAGAGCCAGAGTGAGTCAGAGACGCAGAGGACTGGGCTGGTTCCTCTGTGGAGGATGGAAGGTCCTGTGCATCAGGTAACAGCCTACATGAGAGCTCACGTTAATATTTAAGCATTAAGTTGCATACTCAATATCTGAGTGCTCACAATTGATCTGGTTATACAGAGTATTTGCTTCTCCAACCACTTTTTAAATTTGACGCTGTGTCTCAAAAATGCTGAAAGGCCAAAAATAAATAAAAAACAGCACAGAAGGAAATGAATATGAGAACCTGTTCTCATATTTACAGAACTCGACTGCAAATTAGGGATGTCACGATGAGGAATTTTTCACACCAGTATAGACCATTTTGATGGATGTAAACAACACTGGTCCAGAAACACTTCCTGTTTCAGTTTGTAACTGTTTTCTTTATTTCACATGTAAAGAAAACATCTTAAAGATGTTGTTTAACTTTTTTTTTTTTTTTTTTCAGTTTTACATGTTCTGTTGGTTGTATTTTATCCCAGCTTTTTGTAGTGTTAAAAAACTGAAACAGGAAGTGCTTCTGGACCAGTGTTGAAACATCTTGCAAAATGGTCTATATAAACGTATAAACACCGGTATTATCGATAACACTGGTTTGCTTTTGAAAGCGCACTCGCTTTTCTCTTTCGTTTTTTTAAATGGGCACTTGGCAACTATTTCAACTTATAAAACCATTTAGAAATCATTTGAATGGTTCAATAACCTGTTCTGGAGAGAATGGTGGCTTTCCCCACTCTCCTCAGCGTCCTCAGGTGAAAAACCATTCTTGCAACATGAGGACTAACGTCCCGGTAAGTTGGAAATAGAAGTCTAGTAAGAAGCGAGAATGAGCGAGAAACACAAACTGCTTTATGGCAGTTACTCAGGGTTCCAGACTGGGACCGAATTGGGACTGCATATATGACCATTTTTTGAAAATGTGCGAGTTAAAATTGTATGTGGTCGCATATGTGCGAGTGGACGCTCGCGCAACAGAACGCCGTTGTATCAGCTGCTGCAGTCCGTAACTTATGTTCAAAATGAACGAGTAGGCTACATCATGTATCCATTTTCCAAACCGTGTTTTTGACTTATCCTAAATCACTACGGTACGCCTGTAATAAGTGTTTATATTCGAACTATTTTATCCCGGGGTCGACTCGGATGCGGAGTTGCCCAGTGCCTGCGTGACTCGCCATAGACATTAATGGAGAGAAGTAGCTCCGGCAACAGTGTTCTTCCGCAAGACACGTGCAGTTTATTTATTGACGAACGTAGACGTCACGCGCATTGCACACTGATGGTGAAACGTACTAACTTCGAATTCACAAATTAAGGCATATAAAAATGAAAATGTCTCACGAAACATGTCTCCCTTCCTACATCTTTTCAGTGGTTAGATGAGAGTAATCGCTCGCCTGAGGAAAAGGAAAGGATTATAAAATGCAGAATGTAAGGAGTGTGAGATTTCTGATTTTTGTTACTTTATAGCTATAAACTTTGATGACGAAAAATCTGTATTAGCTTATTATAATACTCTAATCTTTTAAAATGTAATGCATACATTTGAATGTTTAATGATTTTTAAAAGATAGAAAGATGATGCTGATAGACAGATAGATAGACAGATAGATAGACAGACAGAAGATTATAATTCAAATGTAAAAAGATAGATTGTATATAATTCAAATGTAAAATGCTTAAAATTACAGATTAAAATTACTGTCCAAAATCCATGAAAATCATGAAATTTGGCAATTATAATCAATATATTACAGGTATTTATGCTGCAATCCAGAAAGCCTTTGCTAGCTTTGGTCCATTAAAACCACTAATTATCAGCATGCATTGATTAATTCAATGGCATGTAGCAAAAAAAAAAAAAAAAGGTGCGACCAAATCAAATGCTGGTGCGACCAACTGAGAAAGTTGGTAGCACCAGTTCAACTTAGGGCTGTAGTCAACCAAATAAATCCTTAGTCGACCAAGGTCTTGTCATCCGCAACGATTAGTCGACTAAAAAAAAAACAAAACGGATGTTTTGATTGAACATTTTTTGGTAACACTTTACAATAAGGTTTGTTAGTTAACATTACTTAACTACATTAGTTAATATGAACTAATAATGAATAGCACATATACAGCATTTGTTAATCTTTGTTAATGTTATTTTCAACATTTACTAATACTTGGTTAAAATCTTGCTAACATTAGTTAATGCCCCGTGAAGTAACATGAACAAACAATGAACATGTATTTTCATGAACTAACATTAACAAAGATGAACAAATGCAGTAACAAATGTATTGCTCATGGTTAGTGCATGTTAGTAAATACATTAACTAATGTTAACTAATTAACCTTATTGTAAAGTGTTACCCATTTTTTAATCAATTGTCATTGAGTATTTATAAACCAACAATGTAAAAACATCAAAAACAAATAAAACTATAATAATAATACAATTCTTTGAAAATTAAGTGATTTTTTTTAACTGCAAAAAGTGAGGAGCACTGTCTTAGTCACAATCGCGCACCTGATTACACCTAACGCTACAAAAATATAACTGCTATCTGCCACATAATGAAAAATCTTAACAAAAGCTCTTGTTTATACAGGCTGTATTCTTCTTTACTTACAAAGCTATGGGTTAACTTTTGTCCAGCCGATCTACCCATCTAGGCGTTTTAAAACAACACACACAAAAAACAAAATAGCCTAAAAAACAATCTGAAATAGGCTGTGTTGTAGGAAGGCATATAGGTTTATTTTCATTTTGTTACATTATTTAGGCTATTTTCAAAAGTGTCAAGTGTACAAATAAAAACGAAAACATATTAAGAAAACACAATCTTTAGTCATAAATCAGCATGATAAAGCCGGTAAAAGGGCTGCTCACGTCTTTTGCGCGCTCAAGTTCGATTTCAAATGTAGGCACGCGATGTGCGCGCTCATAATGGAGCGTCGCGGTCGCCTACCTCCACAAAAATGTAGCCAGACAAAAGATTTAGATTTATTGGACATTTTGGCGACTAAACAAGTAGTGTGAACTGAATGAATACAGCACAACTACCTACCGGTATATCCCTTACTGAGCGCGAGCAGCAGCGCAGCCAGCCACAGGTGCGTTCCCGAGTGTTTTATGTGTGTGCGCTATACTGTGGCGCAGTTACAAAAATAGCCTATATTAAAGCATTTAAAGTTAGGAATAAAACATAGGCTAATTATATTTAGAATACAGTAATAAATAACTGCTTTATAAAGGAATAAATATCAAGGATTAAATCATTGAAAATGTATTTCTATTGGAAAAAAAAAATGCGACTGGTCGACCAATAAGAATGTCAGTCGACCAAGACGGCATCGACTGATTAAAGTTGACAGCCCTAGTTCAACTACTGGAAAAGTTTGTCTGGAACCCTGCAGTTCAACATAATTCTATGATACTGTGTATGATTTATTACCCACTCGGTAGACAAAGCTCCACGCGATATAGTTGGCCAGCTCCAATAATAACAGAAGCACATGAGCAGCGGTAGAAAGCTTAGAAGGCGCTGGAAGTGAGTGTTTTTATGTCAGTGTTGTGAAATATAGCTACGCCGCACAGCTGTAGGGGGCGCTGATGAGAACACATGCCACGACAAAATTGGAAATCTGCGAGTTGCCAAGTGCCCCTTTAAATCGCAATCACACTACTCAATATGGGATCAAGTGTACTATGTGTATAGGGATTTCTGTTGTAAAAAAAAGTTATTAATTTAGTTCATTTATCTATACAGCCGCTCTGAAGAAAACAGTGATGTAATCGTCCAGCTCAAGTCAGTTCTCATACAGTGGTGTCAATGCAGGCAAATCAATAATATTGTTGAATATTAAGTATCCCCAACTAAGCAAGCCAAAGGCGACAGTGGCAAGAATCCAAAACTACATTGTGCGTTGTCAGTTGTCAATGAAGCTTAGGATCTGTTGTGCACCAAATCCTCTGCCATCATCCTGTCAGTCATCTGCCTTTACTCTTGTCACGTGTTAAGTGAAATCTGACTCCTGTTGCACTCTGCAGCTCGTGCTGTATGGAGCAGAGCAGACACATTTAGTTCATCATTTTAGCATCCATTGTCTGACTGAACTAAATGGGTTTTTATTTCCATAAAAAAGTCTAGGGTTGAAAACGCGTGCAAATGATAAACTTTCATGACCATGGAAGTTTATCAACATGGAACGTCTTTTTTTGACGCTGAAAAGCGAACCTGTATCCGCCATGTTTAGCACAGATTGAATGACAGGGTCCCCGCTGTCATGCTCGTAAGAGGGTGAAAAGTGGAAAAGACCAGTAATAAGATTAACGTCAATCAAGATATTATGTCCAATGTGTGTGGAAGGACATACGGAAAATCAATATCGAATCAACCACATTTAAAAAAATACGATTAATCGAAAAATCTGTTATTTTTGCAAATCCTGTTGCACTCTGCTACTCGTGCTGTATATGGAGCAGAGCATTTATTGTATTGTCTAACTGAGCTAAATGGTTTGTATTTCTATAAAAAAACACATTACAGTGGCCAAGTAATGTAATCAGTGTTCAGCTAAACAATATGTAACACCGGTAACACAGACTACAGCAGCAACCCTACTGCAAATTAATTGTTCTTCTTGAATGAAAAGGCACTTTCACACCAAGGGGGACATCTATGAAGTTTTCATAATCATTCTAGTTCTATGAGAATAGGGAAGTCAACTCCACAGGCTCAGCTATAACAATTACGGCATAGAGGAATGATATGAAACTGATGAATGATAAAAATATTGACTGCCAATTAGAATCCATCCAAATTTAAAAAGAGAGCTTTCAAAGTATCAGACAAAATAACTGCAATGCGTGCTTGTAATAATAAACAGAATGTTACTGTGCATTTTTGTGGAAGCTAATAGTTGTTGATAAGCCAGGAATATTTTTGTTTTTTAATTTGGTGGCTTTTTTATGAGAACATATTGATAAATGTACATTTTTGTGATTAATTTGATTGGTATATATTTATTAATATGATTTAAAAATTTGTTTGTAATTAATTGACAGTCATAGACAGTCATAAACAGACTGATGGATGGATGGATGGATGGATGGATGGATGGATGGATGGATGGATGGATGGATGGATGGGTGGATGGATGGATAGATGGGTAGGTAGATAAAAAGATTGATAGATAGATTGATGGACTGATGGATGTATAGATAGATAGACAGACATACAGACAGACAGACAGACGGGTAGGTCGATAGACATACAGACAGATGGGTAGGTAGATAGACAGACAGACAGATGGGTAGGTAGATAGACCGGTGGGTAGGTAGATAGACCGGTGGATTGATAGATAGGTAGATGCAAATATTCATAGACTGATGGAGATAGATAGATAGATAGATAGATAGATAGATAGATAGATAGATAGATAGATAGATAGATAGATAGATAGATAGATAGATAGATAGATAGATAGATAGATAGATAGATAGATAGATAGATAGATAGATGTTTTGCTGAAAACATTTAAAAAGATCTTGGCTTTACCTTTTATTAATAAAATGTCACCATTGTTATGCAGCCTATTGTGTGTGTGTGTGTGTGTGTATGTAGCGCTTGGGCCAGGTTGGCTCAGCTCCTTTCTAACGCACCGGTAACTGTGCATGAAATACATGCACAAGCACAGGTTGTGTTTTTTGGTTGAGGTGCTCTCTGCGCATCATCAGTCAGAAGGTCAAACACGCCAACCGAAAATTTGCTTATCCAGCCAACAATATCAATAGGCTCAATGTCTATTTGGACGTGCATTCCCAGAATATCTCGATGCCTTTTGTGTTGCATCAATGACATGCGGCGCAAGTGTGATTAAAAGATGTATTAGTAATTTATGGTTATGAAAGTGTGTGCCTGACTCTTTTCCACTTATGCACTAGGTTATCAGCAGCGCATCTCAATTGTAAGCTTGGTATTGATTTTTTTTTTTCCTTCTCCTAATGAACAAATGGGATTTCACACAGCTGACCAGTTTGCTGCTTTCCAGTAATTTTCTGTGTGCTTAGGCAAAGGATTATGAAATGATCAAATAATTCAAGCAGAATAACTCTGCTTATTCAAACGGCCCTATTATTTGAACTACATTCATTTGAGCAAATAATCTCTCTTATGAATCAGGGAGCTGGCACTTACAGACAGGAGACAAAAGGGGCCAACACAAATATTATTATATTTTTTTCAAGGTTTATGTAATTTAGTTCAGTGCCAGCCAAACCAATCGGCATGACTGTGTAAACTGCGCAGAGTACCGGCAGAGTACCGTCACGCCGTTTAGCAGGGATGGCAACCGCTAGAATATAAAATGAATATGAAGGTCAACAAAGTGTTTGGCGCTCTCTCTGACCTTCACAGCGAATCGGAGCATTCGTTTACTAGGGAGGGGTTTATTTGACTGGGGTGTTACAGAGGACATCATCTACAGGTTTGTTGTTCCATTTTGGTATCACTAGGTCTGCATGGAACACACAGGAACCTTAAGTTGATGTTTTTCATTCTTCACAAAAACTATACACATCTTTAGCTCCCTTGATCATTTACTTATTCAATTCAATTCAAATTTATTTTTCTTATAGCGCTTTTCACAAAACATATTGTTTCAAAGCAGCTTTACAGAAAGTGCATTTCAGAAATGTACATGGAAAAATGCATTTAGTTAATCATGTATTAAAGGTCCCGTTCTTTGTGATCCCACGTTTCAAACTTTAGTTAGTGTGGAATGTTGATGTTAGAGTATAAATAATATCTGCAAAATTCTAAAGCTCAAAGTTCAATACCAAGCGAGATATTTTATTTAACAGATGTAGCCTACATCGAACGGTCCGTTTGGACTACATCCCTCTACTTCCTTCTTTAAAAGGTAACTAAACCCCTGGTCAGAGCCTGACTCCACCCACTGGCAATATTTGAAAAATGCTCAAAAAGTGGGCGCACCCTAGCGGAGATAGAGGGGACGAAGTAGATGCTAAAACCAAAACACTCTATCCTGATTGTTTTCAATACTCGCAATTCCAATTCCTGACTCCCTACAGTGGTTTTGACGAAACAAGCTGGTTTTTATACTGCCAAGGGCATAGCTCGCGTGGTGAGCTGAAACCTGCGTATGTCACGAAGTGCGGAACATCCAATAGGAAAATTCAATTGCAGTAGCCACCGTTCAACCTGAAGAGGGCAGCACTAAGACGTTTTTACATCATATACTGTAGAAATAAAACACTTTTTACACAAATGTCAAAAAAGTTACTCGAATCAGTGACTGGTATTAATAAAGATTCATTCTTACAGATCATTAACTAAAAAAAAAGTTGGCTTAGTGTTACTCTTTAATGACGTCAGTCAGTAGAACAGTTTTTTGACTAATGTCCACCCACAGGAATGCTCCCTCAACTCCCTCAACTTGCGCACTTCTTATAACTTACTGTGTTTACTCAGCTCTTACAGTGATTTTCTGAAGTCAAACTGATGCTTCATCTTTTGTGTGATGTACAATGAACTTTATTAAACTCATCAGTATATATTTGATCATCATTCGGACCTGGTCCGAAACAGCAGACTTGTAGGCTATTAATAAATAGTGGATACATACAAGCAGATGACAAATACGTTATAATAACCGTATAATAAAAGTTTCTGATATTATCATCATTCCGTGAGATGAAATTGCCTTTAAGGCCAATTTATACTTCTGCGTCGAGGGTGCGCCGTAGTGTACGGCGTTGGCTACGCACGTAGGCGACGCCGTTGTGTGCATTTATACTTCTGCGTTCAGGTCTTGGTTGCTCTGCAGTACTGCTCCGAAACTTTCTTGATATTTATCGATTCTTATTTTTACGAACCGATATCGATTCTTAAATCTCAAGAATCGATTAGTCATCCTGTTTCATTTGAATGAATGGGACATTGTATCGTGGCTGCGCGCATCCAAAAAAATCGCAATAATCTTTGTCCTTTGTTACTATTGATATGAACAAAGTCTCAATTTTCAAATTACGTCCATTTTCTTTAGAAATTCAAAAACATAAATAGCGTTTTGGCGCTGTGGCGTGAGATCGCTCTGGCGCAGCTCAAGAGAAGCAGCAGCGCTGATCTCTTCCGGCTTAATAATACCAGTCACAGCGCGAAATAAACATGAATGAGCATCTGAAAGTGTGTTAAAAAAAGATAGAGTACAACTTATCGAAATCCGTATCATGTCACATTGATTCGCTCAATCAGCGTTTCAACCGTGGAAAGACGTCAGTTAAAGGGTTAGTTCACCCAAAAATGAAAATTCTGTCAATATTTACTCACCCTCATGTTGTTTCAACCCCGTAAGACCTTCGTTCATCTTCGGAACACAAATTAAGATATTTAAGATATTAAGATCGCTCCTGCATACTAGTCCATAGGCTTCTTGAGGGAATGACTCTTGCTGGCATCGAAAAGTCATTAAAGACATCGTTAAAATAGTCCAAGTGACTACAGTGGCTCAATTTTAACTTTATCAAACGACGAGAATACTTTTTGTGCGCAAAAACAAACAAAAATAACGACTTTATTTCAACTATTCACTTCCTTCTCCATGGGCCTGTAGTCAGTTAACGTAGTGTGATTGCGTAAAGCTACGTCACACGTAGGCTCACTATTGGCCGACGCTGGTCATGTGTGTGATGCGTGTGACGTACAATAACAGAAGCTTACGCTATTAAACTAGTAACCTGACTCGCGCAGAGGGAGAAATAAACGAATAGTTGAAATAAAAGTCGTTATTTTTGTTGTTTTTTTGCGCACAAAAGTGTTCTCGTCATTTGATAAACTTAAGATTGAGCCCCTGTAGTCACTTGGACTATTTTAAAGATGTCTTTAATGACTTTTTGAGGACAGCAAGTCATTCCCTCAAGAAGCCTATGGACTAGTATGCAGGAGCAATCTTAATATCTTAAATATCTTAATTTGTGTTCCGAAGATGAACGAAGGTCTTACGGGGTTGGAACAACATGAGGGTGAGTAAATACTGACAGAATTTTCATTTTTGGGTGAACTAACCCTTTAAACAGCTTGTATTCAATGTCATGTATCGTCATATTTACATCAGAAAACCCGTTAGTCAGCTAGAAAAAATAACTCCAGAGAGGAGCATTTTGCTAAATATACACACCATATATGCATTATAATCTTAATGTTCTTCAATATTTAATGCATATTTGAATAAATCTGGCAAGTTTTTATGACAGCCACCATTTAAATGTTTATATTTCATATAATCTTCTTATTATAAAAATTAATAAAAATCGTATCGAATTGCAAGCTTGTGAATCGAAAATGAATCGAATTGTGAAATTTGTCTCAATACCCAGCCCTAATAGAGTAGATGTTAAAAACTGGAAGACAGTGACTTTGGCGTCCCAGAGTCACCCTGCTCCGTCGCCCTCTCAACTCAGCCCAGCCTACCGACCTCTACATCCCTCCAGACCTAACCACAATCTCTCCGCAACCCAACCATACGCGCCAACCCGTTTGACTAAGTCTGTCTAGCCCCACTGGTGCGTTAATCCAGTTTCAATGGCAACCGTTCCGTATGGCATACCACCTACCGCAAAACACAATATCTGCACAACCACCCATCATTCACGCAATACACACAGGAACCTAATGACTGTAGATGTTATGCAGCCTATACAAATAACCTACAGACTATTCAAGTTTTATAATATTAAATGCATTCGAACTGATTCAACAGAGGAATAAAAGGTAATCATTATGTGAGTAATGCTTGTCTTTATTATCAATATGTGTAGTATTCTCAGTCGACATGACTGTGTTTAATTCTTCAGGACATTAAAATATATCACATAAGTAAAATGAGTTGTTGACATAAATACATTAAAATTAAAATGCTCTTTTGAGGGTTTTGAGTGCGTTCTGCCTCTTCTTATGCTATTTTCTGGCACTATGTTCTTAGTGGAAGTTCTAGTGAAACTAGGCTGCCTTCACTCTGTAACATCAGTTACATTAATGTTGCATTAACGTCAGTTGTATTTCAAGTGGAATCAACTGGATACGCCTGACTGGTGATGAATACCGCAAAAAGTCTGTGTTCGTTTTCAAGTGCATTTTAAGTGATTAACAGGGTGATCATTCACTAAAATCACCGGTTTTCAGCACAACCCTTAAATTAGGAGTTCTGATCAGCCTTGATATTTGTTAATTATTCTGTCAGGGATATTTTTAAATGAAGACCGTTGACTGGAATCCAGGCCTGTAGCACAGTGTCTCCTTTAAGTGGATTTGTCTAATCACTGGATGATCTTTTTCCTCCCGTGGTCTCTGTCACGCAGCTGTTGTGAATGTCTGGTTCACACATGTCGCAGGAGGAAAGAGCTGAAGGCTCGGACAGTGTGGCTGGGACATCCCGAGAAATGTGAAGAGAAGTACCCCAGAAATGCTATCAAGAATCAGAAATACAACATTGTCACTTTTGTGCCGGGGGTAAGGCCATACATTTCTGATGCATTTGTTTTGTTGAGAATGCCAAGTTTTTTATCACATGTAAAATGCTGTCTCATTGTTTTTGTGTATTTATGGCATTTATTATTTCTTTTATGGTGCAGAACTTTTTTTGTTTATTCTTAATTTCTCGCTAGGCTGTTTAAAGTGAAATCTCTACCCGTTGTACGCACAGCAGATTTGCTCAGTAATCAGGTTAATGTCTAACTAGCTGTGAAGGAAGGGGGTGTAACAGCAATCTAACGGATCTTTTTCCACTGAGTGTGTAAGCGATCTACTGTAGTATGACTGCTGGCGATGTCTTATTCAGAGGAACGCACCTTGTGTATGTGTCCTTGGCAAAGTATTTGCAGCTTGTACAATGAATTATGTATAAGCCAATCAGGTGTGCCACCAAAAGCTGTGTTAGGATGTCACATGTATTACTGTCATTACAAGTACTTAAATAAATGCTTTTCGATTCATATTGTCATAGGCATATTATCAAATATATCACTGGTTGTTGATTTATTTGTGGTGCTTTCTCTTTCTTGTGTTTTAGGTTCTTTACCAGCAGTTTAAGTTCTTCCTTAACTTGTATTTTCTGGTAGTGGCTTGTTCTCAGTTTGTTCCATCGCTTAAGATAGGATATTTGTACACTTACTGGGCCCCGCTGGTGAGTACAGTACGTCTAACCTTATGAAAGTGGAGATTGAACTCTAAAAGTAAATTCATTCATCACTTTTGTTGTTGTCCCCCCCACCCTCCTTGTCCTTCAGGGTTTTGTGTTGGCTGTCACCATGGTGAGAGAGGCAGTTGACGAAGTCCGCCGTTGCAGGAGAGATAAAGAGATGAATTCCCAGCTGTACAGTAAACTCACAGTGAGAGGTAACCACAATGTGACACATCCTGATGATATTACCCATGATGTGTCATGTGCACATGTTTTGAGCTCCATTGACTAACTCCAAGAGTTGCAGCTTTTGAAGCCTGAGAATATCCTTCCTTTTTTTTTTTTTACTGTACATTGTTGTCGGTAATGACTTGATGTATTCAAATCCTCATCCAGTGTTTTAAAAAAAATCTAAAATCATTTACCTCAGGTTTTGCAAATGTTGTAAAATGATGATTTGCTATTTATCTTACATTTTTGAATTAGCATTTTGTTAATTTTTTATGTAAGTACTTGTACAAAAAAGTTTCTATACTTCTCAATTGCATAGAAAATATGAGATTTACTTACTAACTATATAAAATAAAAAATGCAATTCAATAATTTTATGAACATAATATCACATGTACAAAGGTAGAATCCTTCACATTTCTGAGAATGACAGTGTTTCACTCATGGGTGATATGTAACTTGTTGATAATTTAATTTCACCATACAAAGAATGCAAATGACTTTTGTTAAACGCCCTGTCTGGGTTTAATTTCTGAATAAATGATCCGTAAAGAATGTCTTTCTCGATCTAGTGGGAAACGGGTACTCTGCTAGGAGATTTTGTGTGCATGTGTGTGAAATATTAGCGACTCTTTTTTTTTTTCTTTTAGAAAAATTAAATTGAAAATAAAAAATTAAAATGTGCTTACTGAATTTAAACGCTTGTTAACTTTTACAACCCTAATATTTATCATTTTAAAAATTATTAAATCTAAATTGCCTAAGTATGTATTAATTTCTAATTACAATTATTTGTCCTTCTTGCTTTTCAGGGAAGGTCCAAATAAAGAGCTCAGACATACAGGTCGGAGATTTAATCATTGTGGAAAAGGTTTGTTGTCCTTTTTTATCCCTTCCTCTCTCTTTTGTTGTTCAAGGTATTAGCATAAACTTTCTGCTATGTGATCTGTCACATGAAATCCTGTCATTCTTTCAGTGGGACAATGTGTGTGTCTCTCCTCTTACTGTCTGTGGTTCGCTTTAATTGCTTGCTAGGGAAATGACCTTGTTCAATTATTCAACACAACACTGGAATAGGTTAAGAACACTAAAACGTTACAAACTGGATTCACTGATACATATATATGTGTATATATATATATGGATTCACTGATATGTGTATATATATACATATATGAAGAGTTCAGATGCAAAAGCCTCTAAGTGCCATTTGAAATTTTCTTCTAAAATGGTCATTTTTATCAAGCTTGTATATTTAAGTTCAGTAATTTCACTTAAATTGCAATGAGGATTACCTATTAATTGTCATTTAAGTGAAATAACTGAACTTGAATATATAAGCTTGATAAAAATGACCATTCTAGAAGAAAATTTCAAATGGCATTTAGAGGCTTTTGCATCTGAACTCTTCATATACACATCAGTGAATCCATATATATATGCACGTATCAGTGAATCCATATATACTGTATATGTGTTTGTGTGTGTGAATGAATTAATATCTCTAAAGATTATAAGCAAAATGTTGGTGGCCAGCTTGTTCAGTTTTGAAGCAAAGATAGCATGGAGATCTTAGGTGCCTTTTTAATGATGTCTGATGTTTTGTTTTGTAGAATCAGAGAATTCCTGCTGATATGATTTTTCTGAGAACTTCTGAGAAGACTGGTGAGTTTCACTTTTCACATTCAAACAGAGCTTTCAGTCGTCCCTGAAAACTACTTGTCATAAAGCCAGTGGTTGCCAACACTGTGGCCGTATGCAGCCTAGCAGAGAACCTTGTAGAGAACATTTTAAAAATACACAGTTTGTTCCTTCATTTTTTTTTATAATGTTGATAGATATAGAATATATATTCATATATTTACATGCAGAAGGCCTCAAACCTTGTAGGCATTTTATTCACACATAAAATCTTTTTAATATCAATAAATAAGATGATAGAAAAACTATTAAACCATGTGGCCCAAGGTGAATACATGTCTTAGAAGAGTAACCACAGGTAGTTCATCACATGAACTATATACAAGTTCAGCTGATGTTTCATAATATTAAAGTGTCATTCATTTGAAACCTACCAAACATCTTTGAGAGCTGTTTTTCTTGAAAAGTGTGCTTGTACATTTTGTGCCACTTTTTAATATTTTGTTGAAGTGAACATGGCTGATGCCTTACTTTCTTTTGAATGTATCACTTCTTGAATTCTGAGGAACGAAGTTCTCTGTGTGAGAGTGTGTGTGTGTGTGTGTGTACGATAACCAGCATTTGCTTGCCTTGACGTTGAGCCATATACTGTAAATGACTTAAGTCACATTATGACACAGTATTACAGTTGTTGTACTTTTTTTTATTATTGTACAGTTTGAAATTGCCGTGCTTTCCATAGTGAAATTAAAATCAGTTTATAAAAAAAATAAAAATTAGTTTTTGTCTGATATGCTTAACCAGTGTCTCTGGTTCTTTAGCCATGGTCGACTCTTTGGCCCTTTGAATTTACTTCCATTTGAAGCTTTTTAACAAATTTTAGAAAATTTTAAAACATATTTTCATTTTTAACACATTTTCATTCTTAATTTTTCACGTAATTCATTTTCTCCCCGTTTTTTTTTTTTTTTTTTTAGATTTTCTGCGTCTATAAATATTTTAGAGTTGTTTATATTTTAGAGAATTATTAATAATTTCTTAGTAAGACATTAAGAGTCTTAGTGAGCAGATCATTTAATGTGTTGTTTGGTGTACTGAAGCACATAAAACATGTCCATATGAAGTCTATTTTAAGATATTTTTTCATTGTGACATTATCTTTGACAATTCTTAATATTATAATGCAAAAGCTCATTTTGTGAAAAAAAATTTAATTAAAATTTCTGTACTTTTGAAGGTTTGATAATGTAGGCAAACGCAGTATATGGAACATGATTAACACTGAAGCATTTGCACTGAGAGCTTAAAGACCGCGACCTTTCCTGTCTACCGCCTACCGTTATATCAGTCTTGTCTGAGATCAATATGAACAATATGTTAAGCATTCAGAGTTCTTTAGTGTATATGGGCCAACGTTTTGTCTCATAACAAATGTGTCCTTCACACATTCATCTCCAGCCCTCTCACTATTCTGACTGTGAAAAAGAAAAAAAACTTCACAACAGATCACTGCATGTTGTCAAGTTAAGTTCGATTTTTGAAAGAAGAATGTGACTAAATAATGTGTTAATGTCAGATTTAAGATGCAAATGTTTTGTTTTTCCAGGTTCATGTTTTATTAGAACAGATCAGCTGGATGGAGAGACAGATTGGAAACTGCGAGTCACTGTCGCTTGTACCCAAAGATTACCTGCCTTAGGGGTATGAACATTTTCTTTGCACAAAAAACAGTACATACTCCATATTGCTGTGATCTTAATGCATGTTAATAATAAATTATACAAATATTTGCTGATATAAGATGCTTGACTAGTATAAAATGCAATGTTATCATCTAGTCCGAGTCTTTCACATTTTAAGTCTATTAATAGCGCATTGTCTCTTATAAATGTTTTTATACCAAAGTAGTCTGAGGTATGAAGAAAAAAATGTCACTGTTGACCACCCACATGTTTTTATGGCATATATTTAGCTTCTGTATAACAAAAAGTATATTTAAAAAAATAAAGAAATTAAAAGGATGGGTCAGCAGCACCCATCTACTTCTGGAGTGAAAGCAGATGCATCCAAAATCACATTTCAGCTCCTTCTGTTCTGTTCTGTTCGCGGATGGGTCTGTAACTTTACCCCACGTAGGCCCACGCTCAGACTCTCTCAGGCTGATGATACGTAGGCTCATGTTTGATATCACTGTGTATCTGATTTACTGGCCGGAGGGTTTGTTTCACATGGGCCGGTAACTTTACCCCGAGAGACAACTGGAATCCACCAAACGGTCTGTCTCCCAGTGCCATCAGCGTGGAGATGACACTCACCTCGATCAAGGGTTCACGTTTGTATTTGTCTTTCCGAAACCACTTAATGTGATCACAGAATTAAAATTTCAGCAAGTCGCCGAATGATTGGCGCAGTAAAGCAGCGAGAGCGGTCGGATCGGGTGTCAGGTGGGCTTGACGGTCAGATCGCTAAACGTCCCTGTTTTTCATACTTGCAGAATGTCATTAAATGCAAAAGTCATTCTAATTTGTAAGCAACCCGTCAGTGATTTAAAGGATTAGTTCACTTTTGAAAAAACTTTTGCTGATAATTTACTCACCCCCATGTCATCCAAGATGTCCATGTCTTTCTTTCCTCAGTCGAAAAGAAATTAAGGTTTTTGATGAAAACATTCCAGGATTTTTCTCCATATAATGGACTTCAATGGGAACCGGATGGTTCAAGGTCCAAAAGATAGTGTTAATAACAGTTTCAGATGCAGCTTCAAATGTCTTTAAACGACACCAGACGACGAATAAGGGTCTTATCATGCGAAACGATCGGTTATTTCAAAACTTATTCTAAGGACAAATGCTAGCCTTGCTCTATTCTCTGAGGCGCGTTTGTATCGTCACGTAATACGTAATTACGTTCAAAAGGTCACGGGCGACGTAGCCGGAAGTACAGAATCAAAATGGTCCGACATCGTTGTTTTTCCTTTTAATTGCCTTTTTTGTAAACGGCGTTTGAGTTAGTTTGCACGTTCAACCTATGCGTTCAACTTGTAAACACTGACTCTGTACTTTCGGCTACGTCGCCCGTGACCTTTTGAACGTAATTACGTAATACGTGACGTTGCAAACGCGCCTCACAGAATAGAGCAAGGCTAGCATTTGTCCTTAGAAAAGTTACATTTTTGCAATAAGTTTTGAAATAACCGATCGTTTCGCATGATAAGACCCTTATTCATCGTCTGATATCGTTCAATGACATTTGAAGCTGCATCTGAAACGGTTATTAACTGTCTTTTTGACCTTGAACCATCCGGTTCCCATTGAAGTCCATTATATGGAGAAAAATCCTGGAATGTTTTCATCAAAAACCTTAATTTCTTTTCGACTGAGGAAAGAAAGACATGGACATCTTGGATGACATGGGGGTGAGTAAATTATCAGCAAAAGTTTTTTCAAAAGTGAACTAATCCTTTAATTACGTTGTTTGGACTGCGTTTTCTGTTCTGTTTGAAATTCAGACGTGTGGTAGGGCTTATTTTCATGAGAATCACTCTGATTGCTAGTCACTTTGAGTCCTGCCATAACACTTGCACGAAACAAGAGGTTGGGTTTGGGCTGAGCCCAGAACTGTGTTCATTGGCGGATTTATTGCGTTAATGTTTCTCTTGACCTTTCCGTTTGCTTATCCGCAGGATCTCTTCTCCATCAGCGCACACGTTTACGCCCAGAAGCCTCAACTGGACATTCACAGTTTTGAGGGGAACTTCACAAGGGTAAGAGAAACTGCTATTAATAAAGGAATTTTTACGAGGCCTGGTTTAGCATGCGCTGTGACGTCACGGCCCCAATTTAAACCCGCTGTTAGGTTTTTGTAGAGGTATTTAATGTTGTGTTGTTGCCCAGTAAACTAAACCCAACCGCTGTTTTTAATTGCACATTAAAATAACATGGATTCTCAAAGTGTGCCTGTTCACATGACTATGAGCTGAAGTGTCTCTGGAATGTAAAAGCGGCCAACGAGGCGCATTCCTCACAACGCCGATGACATCACGGGTTGTTAGGCTCACTCCCAGCCCATTGGCCGAGCACAGTTCCTTATTAACAGCAGATTAGCGCGGTACCGGAGAAAGAAAGAGGGAGGGAAAAGGGACCCCCCACATGAAGCCTGTCTTTGTTTGAAGTCTTCGCTCTTGGCCACACAGCATGCAGGGGCAGAAGATCACTTCCTGCGCTGAGTCACCCTCCTGAGCCTGCTTTCACAAATCTGCAGCTATAGGGACACACTTCCAAACGCTGCTTCCCACAGTTCTTTACTGCCCACACACTCGCTGCACCTTATTGCCACTTCAGTGCTTTGTTTATTTAAAGGAGTATGTTGTCATTATTTACTCACCCTTTTGTTGTCCAGACCCATTGGAATTTCTTTCTCTATTGCATAGAAATGTGCAACCGGTACATTATTCAAAATTGGCTAATAATGACAGAGTTTTAATTACTGAGCGAGCTATCACTTTAATAAAGTTTTATGATTCAGACATCAATACAGGCCCTTACGGTGACATTTAAATCCATTGATTAATCACTTGATTGATGCTTCTGCTTATATTATTCTCATTTCTGTGTCATTTGGATTTAACAATCTATAATTGTTAATGTGAATATGATCGTTCTTAATGTCTCGCATGCACACACATCTGTGTTAGTATCGCAGAGGTCAGCCTATTTAAAATGTGATGTTCACTCCTGATGTTTATTTTACACTTGACTGTATATGCATGTGTATGTTCGTTTTGGGGAAATTAGGAGATTTTTTTTATTATTCTAAATTAAAACTTTTCTTTTTGTGCTAGGTTTTGGGGTTAATTTCTAGTATTTTTCATTAAAAGGTTTGGCTTCTGTAAAATGTTATACTTTTTTTTTTTTTTTGAAAATAAGACTTAACATCACCAAGGTTGCATTTAATTGATTAATTATTTTAAAAAAATCAGATTGTGAAATGTTATTACAACTTTTCTGTTTTAACATTTTGAATTCATAATATGCTGTATCAATAATGTAATTGTCCTTACTGAATGATATTAATGTTGTTATTATTTTTTTAAACACTTTTTGACTCTAGTAGACTTTTGAATATATAAAAAGTCTTTATAAAAATAATGATGTTCCAAAAATAAACAAAACATTTTCTCATTTAAATAGCTAAATAAATGCATGTGTCCATATTAGGGCTGTCAAACGATTAATCGTGATTAATCGCATCCAAAATAAAAGTTTTTACAAAATATAGTTATAGTAGAAAAAATAATAGTTAGTCACATATAGTTAAATATAGCAAAATATAGTAGTCACATATAGTTTTTACAAAATATATGTGAGTGCACTGTGTATAATTATTTTGTATATGTATAAATAATATACATGTATATATAAATCTATATACAGAAAATGCTTCTTAAATATATACAAGCATGTGTGTGTATTTATATATAAAATAATTATACACAGTGCACCCACATATATTATGTAAACACAAACGTTTATTTTGGATCGCAATTAATCATTTGACAGCACTAGTCCATATATTTATAGAAAGAAAGGAAAGTTTAACTAGATTTAGACAAATCGACCAGTTCGCATGTTCTAGTTCAAAGGGATGGGTCATCCAAAAGTGAAAATTCTATCATAATTTATGTTCATTCTTCTGCAGAACATAGAAGATATTTTTATAAATATTGGTAATCAAACCAATGAGAGCATTGACTTTCATTGTGTGGACAAAAATCACATGAACATTTCTCAAAATGTCTTCTTTTATGTTCCGCTAAAGAAAGTCATACAGTCCCGGAACAACATGAGTAAGTGATAACAGAATTAAACATTTTGGGTGAACTATCCCTTTAAGTTATGATGCAGCCAAATGTTTTTCATTAAACTGTCAGATTCACAGCCGCAGAAAAAAATGATTTAATGCTCATCTCGGAACTGTTCCTTTTCTATTTCAACGAAATCTTATAATTTTACCTAAAAGTTTTATGGAACTTTTATCCTATGTATGGAGTTATGATTTATGGTTTAAAACACTCCCATTTCTTTAAGCCTGTCTTTTGAGCCTTATCATTGATAAACGGCCTTTTCTCTTGATAAACCTCTCTTCAGTTTCTGTCAGGTTGGCATTGCTACATCTGTTGGGCAGAAAGAGACAAATGACAAAGCAAGTGGGCCGTCTTGAATAGAGGACACATCTCTCTCGCTATCTGCATCAATGCGCATGCCTCGGCAGCCGCGATGTGTGTGGCCCTCTTTCTCACTGTATATTATGCCCTACTGACAGCGGATAATTAGATATCATCCGTATTCACCCAGCCGCAACATGTTATGTGGAAAAAAGCATTTAAAGATTTAATTTCTGCGCTTCTCCCCTGATTTATGGCCTGGGGGTCAGAAATTCTGTTCAGTTCAGCTCAGCACAGAGCGTGCTAACGCTAAACAAGGTCCTATTATGATGTTCAGCATGGTGCTGTTTTTCTAAACAAGGCAAATCAAGTCAAACCGATTTCGCCATTCCCTCTAAATGGACTGTGTCGCTAAACCGGGCATTAGTGTAATTCAATCTGTTGTCTAATTCCCTACTTGCCATTCGTCGTGATGAAAGTTCATCGATTCATTATTTGTGCTTTGAGTCTTTGTCATTTTTATTGACCTGCTTTTTAAAGGCCATAATTGATAACCGCTTTTTCCTGCGCTAGATAACCATGAAATCAAAACAGACTGAGATGTATAAACCCAGACTAATGTACGACCTCTGTTCCCAGGAGGACTGCGACCCTCCCGTCCACGAGAGTTTGAGCATTGAGAACACCCTGTGGGCCAGCACTGTGGTGGCATCTGGTAAGCAAAGTCTTTTTCAGCGTGAATTTTCTTTTTCTAGAAATTGAAGAAAAACACAAGCCTCAGAGGTCTGAAATATTCATCACAGGTCAAATATCTTTCGAGTTTATTGTGTTGTAGAAGAGTGTGCCGTTGATACCGAGGCGATCCGCCAGCATCACTCAAGACCCCCTTCGCTCTCCCGTTTGTTTGTCACTTGAGATCACCAGACTCATCTGCTACTATTCAAACAATCTCATGAGCAGAGAAATATGAGTAGCCGTTAATGGGAAGCCGAAGTGTCTGGCTTTTTGCAGTCCTCTCCCTGCGGTGTCAATGAAACGTGTCCCCAAAGAACAGGTCCGAGATCGGTTTTTGCCGCTACGCTTTCTCCGACATCTCCTAGGGGTCTGTTGTTTAGAATCTGATCCCAGTTCAACAATAATAGCTGGACTATTCCTTCAAGCGGCATGCGTTTGTGCCAGCGATCGGCCCTTCATTGATCTGTGGTTGCCCGTGTCTTGGTTCTCCAGGGGTTTTTTAGAGGTTCTTCATATTCCCCAGCATGGCGTGACCTTCAGCCGAAGAAAGTCCTTCTATATCCCCCCCCAAAACACAGTCTAGTGACGTCATCCCATCCAACCGAGCAGACCCAACACAAAACACCATGGGGCGAGAAACCGATATGCCCTGTAGTCCTAGCCCATTAAAGACCCCCTTGAGAGCAGCCTGGGTTTCGTTGCTTTCCAAACATGAAACGATATGTCGAGCTTAAAGAAAATGAGAAATATTTAAACACTGTTGCAGCACGTTATATATTGTGTTACAGTGTTTAAACAAAAGTTGGACTTCGGCACTTCCTCATTTAGTGGTAGGCTGCATACTCCATCAGTAATTAGTTTACTTTAATGAATCAGTCCATTACCAAAGCAGCACCATTGATCTGACTATAATAGGCCTCATTGTAATGGTTTATTTCTGGGTGTCCCACATATTGAATCATTTGTCTGAGTCTCAGCTGCATCCGTTAACTGGAAACACACTTTTTGAGCTAATTGTTCATTAGGCCAGCCATAGACTGTTCATGTATTGTTGTCCGTTTACAATCCAATTTTTTTTTTTTTTTTCAGGTACTGTCATAGGTGTGGTCATATATACAGGGAAAGAAATGCGAAGTGTGCTAAACACGTCACAGTCCAAAAACAAGGTGGGTGTGTTTGGTTATGAAAGTGAAATACTTGGTTTCTTTAATTAGTTTTTCTCCCAAAGGCTGATTGTTTTCAATAACATAAGTATGAGTTGTGATATCTACAGTTGTATTGTCAATATTCACTAGACATTACCCAGGGATTGTTTTTTTCTTGTTCCTTTTAACCTTTCAATTTAAACCAAATAAAAATAGTGAACTGTAGAGGTGCTTTTCAACCCTGATCTTAGTGATGAATTTGGACCTGTCGATGTGAAAGGACAACCCCAGAGAGATTAATCTAGAGGGAAATTAACCAACCAAGGGCTTGCGTGACATTTGTGGCAGAGCCTTAATCCTGCAGAATTCCCCTTAATGATTAGATACAGTGGACGTCAATGCTGTAAAAGTAAACCTAAAAACGTCAAATCCCATTACACTCATTACCCCTCCCCTAACTGACCCCTGCTGTCTTTGGGTTTTTTTTCCCCTTTTTTAAACTTATCCATTGTTCTACTCATATGTACACGACTGGTCAAAAATGTAGGGATTGGTACTATTTTTTTTAATGTTTTTGAAAAACAAATTTTTGTCTTACTCTCACATGAGATTTTTAACACGTCTCTCATCTCGTGGCCCTTAAGCCTTGTTCACACTACATGATTTTAAAACGTCGGGCTGAACTGTGCGCTTCACATTACATGACTTGCTCTCTGTGAAATCAGGAGTGTTCAAGTTGTTTAGCTGTTCACACCACACAACACAGCGTGATTGATCCACAACAGGAGGTTACGCACTACACGAGTTGACAACGTACTACATAGAGATACAACCACGATTGGATGATAAGAGCAAATCATTTGTGACTCTAATGAGAGCTGTTTCAGTACAATGGTATGGTCTAAATACTGAAAAAATTCAAATAAATAACGAGTTGACAACAACTCTGTCACCCAACGATTCTATCTGGTCTACAAACCACGTTTTGTCACGAAAAACCACGCAATAAAACGAACCAGAAATATCGCGAAACAGCATGTGCGCCAATACCCAGCGAAAAAGTGAACACAACACGCGAATATGGACGTCAGACAGAGACTAGTGTTTCAAACTGTTTGCACGATGATTTGTTCTGAGAAAAAAAAAGCAAAAAACAAAAAAAAAAAAGATTTACCCAGTGACCTCAACCCATGCCTTGCTATGATTCGCTGTAGCTCATAACATCACTGAGGCTGAGTCGTGTGACGGCTCTGGATATCTAGCATGCTAGATATTTTTCTGGGCTCTGTGACGCATCTGCGAGGTGTCTGCGAGCATCTTCGCTGCGTTGTTTGCTCTTTCACACTTACAGATTGGCAAGCGTTCATTGCCTGCTAATCCCCCACGATTTGTACGCGATAACGCAATGACCTGTCGGCGAGCTTAACGATTTGCAAATTGGGCTTAACCCTCTGAGACCTAAGGGTATTTTTACAATAAATTTTCCGTCTGGTGTCATTTACTAAAACAGCTTGTAAAATATCAACCCTTTGGTGCACAGACAATTGACACACCTCTTTTTTTTCAGGACAAATTGAAATTTCACCATATTTGTGTTACATTGATGTCACCTGAATGTAAAATAAGTTATGGGACCATAAAGACAAATGAAAAAATAAATCGGAAATGGAATCACTCAATTATTTATTGAAATCACACACAAATAAATAAAAGCTAAGCAATTTTCCTCTGGAAAATAGTTTGTTCATGTCTTTGGAGTCCTGGAGCACAGGAATAAACATTATAACTTGTACAGAACAAAAACTATTGACATTTTTCCAAAAGAAGTCCAGGCGTTTGGGGCCTCATGAAATTCACTGGTGCCAAGCCTCAAAACAGTTCCTATCAGCAATCACACAGAGGGCCACATCACAGGTTTTGCATTTCTATTTTATTTATTCTTTTATTTATTATGTTCTTTTTATTCTTTTATAATACATTTATACTACTATAATATTTTTTTTAATGTAAATAAATAAATGGCTCTTCAGCTGGGTCTATCCTGGTAATCTAGTTCCTCATCTGTCAAAAAGCTCTGTTCTCCTGAAAATCCATCATCCTGCAATGCAACAAAATAGACCAGCGCTTTATTTACGTCCATTTCGCTGTGTTTCTCTGTGAATCGCCCGTCTCCGTGAGTCTCTCTATCTCTCTACACTATATCAGTGCTTGGTTCATGCGTAATGATGCACACCAATGTTTACAACGGATCAGCCTGTAATTGGTCAAAAAACATCACGTGAAAACATCACGTGATATCCAGAATGGTTACTAGCATCGAGCTAGCGGCAAAAATGACGGAATATTTATGAATTATGGACTTCAGGAGTATCAAAGTTTGACATAAAGCGTTTGGATTTATTGCTGAAAACCTCTGAAAGGAAGCACAAGTTCCAGGCTGGATAGAAAACCTTCTGTAAAGGCTAGAAAGACCCGAAAGACACCCCCGTGATGGCTAGCTCGTTAGCTTTCTGCTGGAAAAAACGGTAAGAAAATCGATAAATCTGTCATCGAGTTATGTAAACATTTATCGGAGGTGACGTGTGGCATCGTCGACGATGCCGTCGGGCTCAGGGGGTTAAAGCGGGATTAAAATCCTGTAGTGTGAACTTGGCTTTAGCAGACTCTGCTGTGTGTGTTGATGTGTTTTGGAGGAGGCGTGTCTTTGGAGATGCTCTGAAGGGAGGGTGGGATCTCAAGCTCCCAAAGCTAGCTTGCTATTGCTAACCTCTCTGAAATTGCCTATCCTACCTTTAGTATATAAATGTCATTGCTTTTGTGATGCAAAGCTGAATTTTCAGGATCATTACTTCAGTCTTCTGTGTCATAGAAATAATTCTAAACTGATTTGGTGCTCGAGAAACATTTCTTATTAGTATTGAAAAACGGCTCAAACTGCCTTTTTTTGTGGAAACCACTATCAAATTTTCAGATTTTCTAAAATATGAATAAAAAAGTATTTATTTAAAAAAGAAAAGTTATAAATGTAAACAAAATATTGCTTAACTCAAACGTGTTAATTAGTCTACCCAACTTTTCTAGCTTTTAATGACTTGATAGATCTTAAAACAGCATGCCATGGTACTTTCTTAAATCTTACTCGCAAGGTATGTGTTGTTAAGCCTTAAGGCCCCGATGTATTTACGGCACAGTTCTTTTTCATCCTTCGCTTAGGGGTAAATGAAGTTCGAAATGCGTGACTAGGGATATACTGTTAGCGAACATCCTGACGCAGCCCACACTGATGAGAGGAGCATGTAGAATATGTAAATATGTGATGCGCGCTTTCCTATCAATAACAAAAAAAAAACAAAACTGGGAAAACGTCAAGCATTATTTTTTTTAAAAGGATAATAAAAGCATCTGACTATAGCAACAATATGTTTTAATGAGTTCTGCAATTCGCCACATCAAGTTTATTTATATAGCACTTTATACAATACTTAAAATCAAGCAGCTTTACCGTATTAAACATTAAAATTGTGTCAGTGTGCCGTTTCATCAGTACAAATTCATTTTCTTTTTTTTTCTTTCAATATATTTATTAACTTTTTTACCAACATATAAAACACACACACCCAGAACAAAAATACAAAATACAGTATAGACACATATTGATGTCTTTCGCATCATTACAACTTAGCATATCTCAATTTGTACAGGATTCGCATCTTCAAGATTAATGAACATAAAAAAAAAAAAATTAATAAAAAAAAAAAAAAAAAAAAAAAAAAAAAAAAAAAAACGTACAAACTATTAAGGCCTCCTAATACAAATATATCCTATAAACTCACATATCTTCAATTGTACAAATTCATTTTCTACTATAAAGTAGCTCTCCAGTGTGTCCATGTTTTTACTCGCAAACGTCTAACCTGAAGAAATGAAGTGGAAAAATTTTCCATGTGAAAGAAGGCGGAGCCTCCCAACACTTCTACCTATTACGAAATAGCCAGGGGTCAATGGTAGTGCAAAGGTGTTTACCAGCCGTAGCGAACTTTTACGGAAAGTTCGCATTGGCAAGCTGATTCGAACTCCCTAAACGAGTTCCAAAGCATGTTCGTTTTGGCATGATTTTGTTTGAAATGACGTCACATCAGTTCGTCCTTTGATTTCGCTTGAAGCCTTTAACGCTTTTAAAATCTGATCATTTTGCGAATGTTCAACCATTTTCATATTGAGTGTAGTTTAATATCGTTTAATATACAAAGTTAACTATAATCTAAACGTAGGTTCATTTCTCCAAAAAAGTGTCAAGTTTGAGGAAACCTGTGTGAAAACAATCATCAATTTTGCAATATCATTTGGTATTTCATTTGTCAGTGCACAAATATTTAAATGTTGTACTTATGCATTTGTTTAATAATTTAATTGAGTGCATTTATTTTCATATAATTTGTAAACATTGTATTAGCCAGTAGCCCATGTGCTTGATATCAAAACCATCCGAGAAACCCATATTGGTTAACCACTATTCTTCATGTCATGAAGTGTTTCAGGCCCTGTCATGGATGCTGCAAGATGTGTGTGATAGCAGCAGCTCTAGCGGAGCTCATAGCTCTACCATGTTCTGTGTGCGAGAGTGGAATTCAATATCTCAAGGAGATGATGTCAGAGGTGCCAATACAGGGAACGAGACGGGGCGGGAAAGTCGATACGACTCGGCGAAAGTCACTGAGAACGTTTTCGCCTCTTATAATCTGTTGTGACATTCCTTGCACAAAGCTCTAAGCTCTCACTTGAAGCTGCTGACAGCACATAAGCTATCACTTTACACTGTGTGCGTGTCTGTTATTGTTGTAATATGGAGCGATATTCTCTTTGAGGATCGAAACCCTGGTGGTCTGAAGGATGCGACAAAGGGTCGGACAACCCTCTTCGCTGACCAGACATCTAAGCAGTGTAGAAATGTATAAGCTCAGTTGGATATTTTATTTTATTCTAGCAGTGTAGATGCTCAGATTTTGATTGATCTATTGTACTGAAAGCAGTGTAGAAGCTCAGTTGGATTTTATTTTAAGCACTGTGCTGCCCAGTTAGATTTATTTTATTTTAAAGACTTTTTGAAACGTTATTGGAAAGAGAACGGCAAGAACGCAGGAAAGTATAGAGTGGGAGGTAAGGCACCACAGCTTAATAACCAGCAGGTCACGGCTATGATGAACAAAAAAAAAAAAAAAAAAAACCTCCTACCAAATTAATCTATAAATGAATGCCAAATATTGATTTGAGTTATTTTATAATGTGAGAGGAGAGTGGTTGCCAGGGACAACAGCCAATTATGCAATTCAGTGGTCGTTATACAAAATAATTTGAGCACATAATGCAGTGATTGACTAATCAAATATTCAAGACGTGTAATAAGTTGTGAATATACGTTTTTGAAAGTAAGTCAAGTCAAGTCACATTTATTTATATAGCGCTTTTCACAATACAGATTGTATCAAAGCAGCTTCACCGTGATAACATGAAAGTAGTACAACACAGATCAACAACATTGCTAAACACTAAATAATCCCAACTGAGCAAGCCAAAAGCAAGGCGACAGTGGCAAGGAACCAAAACTCCATCAGATTGGATGGAGAAAAAACCTTGGGAGAACCCAGGCTCAGTCGGGGGCCAGTTCTCCTCTGGCTTACATTCATATTGTTTATATATAAATATTAAATATAAATATTGTTTATGAATAAAACGGCGCCATAACATATCGCAGGCGTTGAGTCGTCTCTTCACAGGCGCTGGTCCTCTCATCACAGGCGTTGGGGCATCCGAAATCCCCGTGAGAGGCTGGACACAAAACTGGACCTGACGAACGCCATTTTTCGCCAAGTAAAAAAAAATCAGTAACTTTGATCAATATAGGTGATATATTCGTTTCGTAAAGTGAATAAACTTCTTCTAGGCCTCGTCTGTGGCCCATGCACCGTAAATGGCACGTTACATTTAGCTGTATTGCATATCCAGTTTCTGGAGCACTAGCATAATGCCATATTGTTGTAACGGCCTCCGTATACTTGATGGATTTCAACCAATGAATATTCATTATGCAGGCACAAAGTCGTCATCAAATTTCACACACAAAACATACAGGCAGCGAGGGCAGGTTGAATCATTCCTTTCACTTTAAACGAGGCCCGGTTGAATAGAGTAAAATATGCACTCTCGATTCATTGATAGCATCTTCAGCTTGAGGTAATTGAGTCGCTTTTTCCTCTCGGGCTGAATGAATAACGGCTTCACCCGATCCCCGGCCAGCTTTGCAAAATTCAGCCTCTGCATTGTTTTGCCCCCATAAAGGGGGATTCCTCCCTTTCAGCTGAGGAACTATGTCCTCTGTCTTAATTTTTCTTCATTTTAATCCTTCCATTCCCCCTTTTTCCTCACTAGCTGAAGCATGAAGCTCGGAGTGGGGTGGCAGGCCATCGGAGGGGTTTTAAACTACAGCTGATAAATCAGACAGCAGCTCTTCTCTCCCAGTGTCTCCCAGTTTACGCGGTTCTCCAGGGACTGGGGGGCCATAGCCAGTTTGGGGGATTAATTTTGCTTGCTTTTTTTTTTTTTTTGTCTTTTCTGTTCAATTTGTCCATCCCCTCTCCCCCCTCCCCCCGTCCCTTTCACGCAGATTCCTTTTCTCAGGGGACGGTGTTATGTGTTGCTGTTTTTATTAGCGCGCTGCCGAGATGAAAGACCTCAGTGTTTTCGCGCAGGCCACGCTGTCGGCCCTCGCCAGAGGGAAACAAGAAAAACTTCTTTTTTGACATCATTTTCCCACATATTCCATTGGCTGAGGGGACATACTTGAGAGAAAAAGGGGAAAACTCCAGCTCTTTTGTCAGGGCTCCGTTTCTATGAAGAGGCGTTCTGCTTTTATTTTTCCGGTTTTGCCTCCTGTGCTTTTCACAGAGAGACGACAACAGCAGTGGGCTTCTTGGTTAAATGCCTCTCATCTCGTCTCTCCTCCACATACACTATTAGCATGAGAAAGGTCTGCGGTCTGGAACGGGCATGGGGGGGCATTGATCAGTGCTGGCTTATGGGCAGGTTGTTTTATTTTTCATAAGAGTAACATTTCAGATCACTCCAGATGAGAGGAACACTTAAGGTTCTTGTTCTCAGAGGGGATATCACATGCTTTGGCTAAGAGTGCTTTAACCACGAACTCATTCATTTTGTGATTAAAAAAAAATAGTACATTCTAAACAAACTGTAAAAATATAATAAGTCATAATTATCACTCCATTAAGTTTCCCTGGAAATATTCATTACTAAATATTATTAATATAGCACTATGTATTATGCATTGACTATTCGTAAATACTTAATTCTAATTGGTTAGTTGCAGAATTCTGTAGTTGTGTGTGTGAATTATTAAATATAATATATATTTATTTATTTAAAAACCATCCCTTAGTTTTGATTTCATGTGGACTTAATTTTAACTTTATTTATTTAATTTTTTTTTTGTGATCAACTCTTTATTGTCTTTATAAACAAAGATAACACAAACATCTACATAAAAAATAAATAAATAAATAAATAAATAAATAAATAAAACAAAAATTAATAAAAATAAGATCGAGAAGGGGGAGCAACAGACACATCAAGAAATGTACAGTATGACAGAGAACATAATATAAAAAAATATATATACATACAATCATTCCTTCATATAATCCAAAATTTTTGAAGAAAAACATTGCCATGCACCAACGGTACTGGGTTTAGCCTTGTTAATTCGTGCTGTTGTACATTCACAAGTCACTATTTTGTGGAGGCTATGAATTATTTATTTGATTTTTTACATTGTTGCAGCACCTCTCTTTCCAGTCTGTCAGTCACGCTTTGTTTATTTCCTGTCTCTATGAAGCTAAGCATAGACACTTCATTAGCGCCTGCTATACATAAGCCATTCGCCATATTGGACCGGTCCGGTGCAATGGAATCTATGGAAACCCCTCCTTCTGAAAAGCATAATGTGCTCTGATTGGTCAGCTAAACCAGTGTGTCGTGATTTTTCAATCGCTTCGAGCGTGTTACAGAAATGTCACACCCCTTACTATAACCGCAAGTTTTAACATATTACTAACGCAACTAAACCAGGCCTCTTTCCTTTTTCTTTTGCTTGGACAGTACTTGAAAACAAGGAATATTGTGGTATGTTCGTTCCTGGAAGAAAACTTAAGACTACAATTGAGGAATTTCAGGGAGTTCAGAAATGTTGCTTACTGATTTAGAGAATAACTCCCTTTGTACACTGTAAAAAAAAAATCCTTTCATGATTAGTAATCACAACGTTTTTTTTCTTTTGTCAAATCAACTTAAATAATTTATTTAGTTCAGATAACATATAATTTTGAGTTTCTGATGATTAAATCATTCGCTTTCATTGTATTAACTCACGTTGTCCATTTCAATGAACTTAACATTTTAAGGCAACTAGGTTACTTACTTTTTTAAGTTTAACCAACAATATTTTTTATAGTGTAACTGACTTTGTGCCTTGTAATTTTGCACACTTTTTTCATACTCAGTAACATTACACACTAAATAATAGGACAAAGGTCAAGCAGATGATTTGCATATGAGGTCAAGAATTTGATCTCAGACTCTCTATGTTTCACTCTTCCTCTGCAGGTGGGACTGTTGGACCTGGAGTTAAACCGCCTAACAAAAGCTCTGTTCCTGGCTCAGGTGGTTCTCTCTGTTGTTATGGTCGCTCTGCAGGGATTTCTTGGACCTTGGTTCCGAAACCTGTTCCGTTTTGTTGTTCTGTTTTCATACATCATCCCCATCAGGTACGCTTATAATAATATCACTCAGATTTTATTAATGTGACATTACAGCCAAATTATCAAAGCTTTTGCTGTGTGAAATGAGAAGTACAAACTTATTTTAGTACGTCATTTATATGTGTGTGTAGTCTAAGAGTAAACTTGGACATGGGGAAGTCCGCATACGGCTGGATGATTATGAAGGATGAGAATATTCCAGGTACTGTGGTTCGGACAAGCACCATCCCAGAAGAGCTGGGCCGTCTGGTCTACCTGCTAACAGACAAAACGGGTACTTTTAAGATGGCTTTTTTCCAATTATAATGGCACACATCTAACTTTTAAGAAAAATAGTTTGTGATTGTCAACACCTTATGTACCAGAAATATTTCCAGAAATCTAAAATTAAGCACCCCCTCATTAATTTTATTTTATTTTGTGTTTTATTTTATTTATTCTTTCTCTCTGTTGCTCGTTTTATTTCCTTTTGTTGGAACTACTCTCAGCCCATCCAAAAGCTTTATAATAACTATTGATTTCTTTCCTCCTGATCTTAATCTTTGTGTGCTGTTTTTCCAGGCACTCTGACCCAGAACGAGATGGTCTTCAGACGCCTCCATCTCGGTACCGTGTCATACGGAACGGACACCATGGATGAGATCCAGAGTCACATCATCCAGTCCTACGCTCAGGTGTGATTGACATCTGTCACCTTATACATCACTGTTAAGACATTCTCTGTCATTTGTAGTGAAAACTAAAGAGTTTCACATCCTTCACAAACGGCTGTCGTCTTTGTGTGTGTGTGTGCTTACAGTACGTTTTGTGCCAACAGCTCGGTGACACAATGTTAAACCCACAGTGGCAATTGATTTTCATGCTTCACGGTCCTTCATTACTGTGATGATGGAGTGTGAGGCAGGTTTGAAATGTACCCATGATATGAGCGATCATAGCCTTATTATATCCCCCCTTAGGACATGTCAGAGTCCGTGTCCAACAACTTGCGTGAAATTGAGTTTGACAGGAATCAATAAACATAATGTAATTTACTGCTTAACATGCTTTGGTGTGCACAAGGCAGTTATAGCTCCGATTCTCTCTGGAGTGTTATGAGTATAAAGAAATTACTATTAAAAACAGCTGCTGCTTTGTAGAGGGCAAACCCCATTGTTTTATGTGAGATCTTGTCTGTCCTACTGGGATTTTGAACTCGAATTGTGTTTTGAAATGGAAAAAATATGATATTTCCTCTATGTAAAAGAAGACATGTTCACAAGCTTTTTTTATAATAGCGCTGTCACTTAAAATCGTAGCTTTCTTATAAAATTTTACTTTACTACAGTAAAAAAAAAATAAAAAAATACATACAGTATCTTTAAAGGGATACTCCACCGTTTTTTCATATTAAACTGTTATTCCCGTAAATGAGGAGTTGATGCATAGCTCTCTTGTCTCAGGGCGTGCACTAAATCACTCTGGCGTGCGAGACACTTTGATCGCACTTAACTATCCCAGTTCATTCAAGGGGGCCAAGCAGAGAAGCGACCAAACACCTCTATGTTTTCCCTATTTAAATACAGTTACACGAGTAGTGTAGACTGTATACCACAGCAAGTGCTTGGGAGCACTTTGACTCGGTGCATATATATCTATGGACTCGGCGCTAGGGCTGAACGATTAATTGCATTTGCGATAAAATCGCGATATGATGAAACGCGATTTTGTAATCGCAAGAGCTGCGATTACACTGGTCACTTGACACGCGAGAGAAAAGCAGTCTGCAAGATAAAGCATCACGCTACGCGGTCTGGCGTCCAGAAAAGAACAGTTTATTGTGTTATTTATTCTTTCCTCTCCTCAACAATCCTGGATCGATTCAGAGAATTTCAGAATCGAGTATGAGCTTAGTTTTTAAACACAGATGCGTGATGACGCTGCGCGTGCTTTAGAAACAAACCGTGTTCTGAATCTGCTTGCTTGTATTTTCTCGCTCTCTCTCTTCCTCACTCACACACACGACACCGCTCGAACCTTCCAAAACATTGTAACGTTATTTTATAAAGGTCGGGGTTGAACCAAATTACAAGGACATTCGCGGGCTTCATTGAACAGGTTTTGCCGCTTTGCTTGATGTTATAACGTTACACTTGCAGTGCGCGTTCTCTCCCGCGGGTATTTTCTTTACAAATGCTTCACAGAGGCATTATTTATGTCTTTTGGAATGCAGTTGGCTTATATTAAAACCATGAAAATCACTGAGAAGGCTGCTTTTATTTTAAAATACTAACGCGTGCTTTGTGAAGAGCGCTAGTGCATGCGGCCGTGAGCGACTCATTGATAAATGTACTTGCATGTCAAAATGCTTTTATGACGCGAAACAGTTATATCTTTAACCAACAGGACAAAACACATTTACAATTTCAAAAGAGATATACTGTATGCATTAGTGTGAATGCAGCTTATCGTATCTAAACTGAGGGGAAATCACTCCAGCTCTTGAATGAAAAACATTCAGACATAGCCTACTTTTAAATACTGAGACCACTCTTTGTTTATTGCTTGTAATGTTTTTTTTTTTTTTTGTTTCTCTTTATTTACTAGCTTTTATATTTTGAAGCTATATTATTTTATATAGCCTATTTAAAATTCTTAACATGTAATTGGTTTAATTAAATGTTTTTTTATATTTATTTTTTAAAGTATGTGTTTTTACACATGTAATTAAATAAATATTTTAAGAGTTATTAAGATTAATGAATAAGAAAAAAAGTAGATCGGATCATATTAAATATTAATATTAAATCGCAATCACAATATTGGTTAAAAAAATCGCAATTAGATTATTTTCCAAAATCGTTCAGCCCTACTCGGCGCAGTAATATCATCACTCTGGAGAGGGAGAGGATTTTTCACGAATGATGATGTTACTACGCTGAGTCGAAGTGCTTCCAAGCACTTGCTGTGGTATTCCGCCATTATAGTTATCCATTTTTGGTCGAGTTACTCTACTCGTGTAACTGTATTTAAATGGGGTAAACGTGGAGGTGTTTGGTCGCTTCTCTACTTGGCCCCTATTGAATGAACGGGGCTAGTTAAGTGCGACCAAAGTATCTCGCGATTTAGTGCATGCACTGAGACGAGAGAGGTATGTATCAACTAGTCTTAGTTAAGGGAATAACATAGTTTAATATGAAAAAATGGTGGAGGATCCCTTTAAAGCTGAAAAAGTTTTAGGAAATATGCCAAGTTCAAATATTGTTTCCTTGAAAAACAATGTTACAGCCAGTTATTCTACTTTGAATTGCCCCTTTCGCTAAGCCCCGCCCTCCCTAGTTACTGTTGCTACGCCTGTCACATCTATTTCAATGTGTATGCACTGGTGTCAGACATTCCCAAGGAGATAATTACTTATTTTTGGTGAACATGTGAAATATCTGAGAGAGCCAGACTAAAGGGACTACAGTATGCATTCGAGGAATATATTGACGACACAATATGCAAACGAGTATAGAATAATTTCATAAAAATTTAAGCTAAAGCCTATCGTCCCAGCACAAGCAGCCACGGCCTCATACGCTGACCGTTCAACTGAAACACAAATTGAGGAACAGCTGTGTTTGTGCACAGCAGGGTAAGTGAATGTGAAAATAATCTAATATTTATAAATCAAACTGCCTATCCATAAATCGTGTGGAATAACACTAACCCAATCCGATCGCGGCTCTCTCGGTGTTAAAGTTACTCAGTCAGGAGTTGGCCGTCGATTAACAAAATGCTGAAATATATTTTAAAGCATGTCAGTGAGCATCCATCTTGTCTTTAATCGTTTTATTTTATGTTAAAATATATGTATTATGAACAAAGAACCGTCATTATTTCCAAGGAAGGTGTTTTTGTTAATCCTGTCTTCATTTAGTTGTGAATGGGGTCTCCCACTGCTTGATCCACGACCATTATTTCTTCCCTTGCCTTAAGATTTTCGGGAAGGAAAAAAAATTCACTCCCCCATCCAAACTTTGAGGATACCGGGTAGATTTGCACAATCCATACACACAACGCTTTGGCATGTTTCCCTCGCTCGAATGCTTGCCAGACCTCCCTTGCCTAGTTACGGTTGCTAAACCATGATTGGCCAGTGGAGGTTTTTGGGCGTGGCATAGCGGTCAATTGTGCGTTCCAGATCGGAATGTGTCTATTGGTTTGTGACGTGTGATCTCCAATATTTAGAATTTCGACTGCGGTACCCATTTCAGCCGCTAGTTGTCAATAAGTTGGTCATTTTTGTGGCACCAAATGGAAATTTAGTTAAAGGGACTATGTGTAGAATTCAGAAACCCTTGTTTTTGGTGACACAGGTGGCCATTAAGTGAACTGCAGCCAGCAATTTACTGCTCGTGCTCACACTGGTGCACCCGTAACGTACAAGAGAACAATAAGAATTGTCCAGTTTAATTTCATGGTGACTGTAATAGAAAGGTAGAAAATTAACATCTGGAGAACCTTCAGTTCACTATCTTTTTGTGACTATTTAGTAGCACTTCGGCTTAAAAATCTTAGCTTTTCCATAAAATTGCACTTTAAAGGTCAATTATGTTATTTTTGTGGTACTAAACGGAAATTTAGTTAATACAAAAGTAAGAAAATGACCATTCGATGAGAAGCAGGACCTTTGAACAGTGTAGATTAATATATATATATACATATATATATTTTTTATTTTTTTTTGGATAAACTGTATAACCGACGGATTTTTTGCACAGTGATAGTTTTGTCACCGTATCACACTGTTTTGCTTAAATAATACATTTTGAGATAAAATTAAAAGATACATTTAAAGACAATAATTCTGACCAATTCCAATAAGATGATAATAATTTAAATGTTATGGCTGATAACCAATAAATGGCCAATTGCTACACGTGCATTTAGGCATAAAGACATTATATTGTACACTATAAAAATGTATATTTATTTTGAGATATGGTAAATATAACAATATTTTTAAATTATTGTTTTTTTTTTTAATTTTGAAGATTAACTTTAAGTGAGCATTAGAGGACAGCACAGGTCTTCTAAATGTAAAAATAGGGGTAAGTTCTCAAATCAATATTTCTTTCCCAATAAGTCTGGCTGATTGTACATTATCCCATCACACCTTTACTGCATATTTATATACATATTCTGATATGTCTCAAAAACAGGAACTTAGCATACATTTTTGAGAATGAGCCAGCAGTGGGGTGTCTATGTATCTGCGTCTACAATTTGGAGGCAGTGTGCAGGTTGTCATCTCTTCCCCTCAGTAGAGCTCTGAGGAAAGAGGAGTTCATCAAGAGAAATCTCCTGCTCCAGTGGAGCACAGCAACCCCTGTCAAACACACACACACACAAAGTCTCACAGCGGCGCTTATGTAAATTGATAAGTTTCAGAGACAGTGTGAGATTCCGACATTGTGTGGGGAGACTCTGATGAAATCTTCACGCTTTTTTGCCCAGTGTGTCCTGAGTGAGAGCGAGCACAGGAAGGTGAATTATTAGCATTCACTTCCTGACCCAGTCCATCTGTTCTTACACATAAGGCTATCAGATTTTGGCATAATTTAACTGATTTTTGAATGAAACCTTTTTCCTAACAAATATTTCTTGTTTGGGAAGTATGTTTTATATATGTATGTATGCATATTTGTGGTCTTTTTAGGAAAGAAATGAATACTTTTATTCAGCAAGTATGCATTAAATGTATAAAAATCCACAGAATAAAATTTTTTTTTAAATAAATGCGAGTTTACATCTCCCAATTCTGACTTTATAATAAGAAATGTTTCTTGAGCACCAAATAATCATATTTCGGAAGGATCATGTGACACCGAAGACTAAAATTCTGCTTTTCCATCACAGAAAGAAATTACATTTTACAATATATATTTAAATTGTAATAATATTTCAAAATGTTACTGTATTTTTGATCAAATAAATGCAGCCTCGTTGAGCATGTGATGTTACTTCTAAAGCTGGAGCTCACTCTTGATTTTTCTTTTTTGTGTCTCTCCAGGTGAGCTCAGCGCAGTCTAATGGCAGTAGTGCGAGTTCAACACCCTCACGTAAACCACAGCCGCCCGCACCGAAGGTTCGCAAGAGCGTGAGTAGCCGGATCCATGAGGCTGTGAAAGCTATCGCCCTCTGCCACAATGTCACACCGGTATACGAATCCAGTGTGAACGGTGGCAGCACGGAACCGGAGAGTACAGAGGCTGACCAGGACTTTAGCGATGACAACCGCACTTACCAGGCCTCCAGTCCTGATGAAGTAAGAACCAAGGGACATCCTGAAAGATAACTAACATATTTATTTATTTCCATACTTGTTGGCGTCATAAAAATGTGTTTATTTGAAGAGTACGGTTTTGCTAGTGCTGTCAAACGATTATATTTTTTTATTGGATTAATCTCACATTTTTTCTGAGAATAATTGCCATTAATCACGACGCGAATATCACACGCCTCTCAATTTCTCTTTACGTTCACTTAGACTTTATTTAACTCAATTTAAGGCTGCTGTTATGAGAATTCTTCACAAAACTGAAAATTTGGCATAAATGTGTGTGTTGTTGTTCGTTCAAGTGCAAAAGAGAACTCGCTAAACAGTGCCATGTGCGTTGGATGTCTACGCTTTGGCAAAAGTGTTGTATATGATGCTTTGGGATGAGAATGCGTTGGGAATACATCATACACAGTATGATCTGTGCGCACAAGACTGGCCTGTGTCTATGTGTGTCAGGACTAGGGCTGCAACAACTAATCGATAAAATCGATTATAATCGATTATGAAAATCGTTGTCAACGAATGTCATTATCGATTAGTTGGTCTGATTACGTCACGGGGATTGTTTACATGCTACATGCGCTTCTTACATGCGCTTCATGAGGCACACACGCAGTCTCTCTCCCTCGCCGCTCTACCCTGTCTCGCACGCGCAACACCGACTGTTTGAACGGAGCACATTATCTTCTCTCGCGCGCGCAACACGGACGGTTTGGAGCACATTATCTTCTGTCTCGCATGCGCATTCTTGATTCCGTGAGTTTGAACTAATTTGCGGGCATCAGGAAACCGCTATCAATATGCAGCATACACGAAAATCTTTCACCTTTCGGCAAATTCGCCGTTTTGAAACCAAAATAGGTGACCTACGTTAATCGTGTATACTTTTTGAAGCCATACTATAGTATAATGTGAGATAGAAATGTATATTTAAGTAATTAAATTAAAGTTAACCTAAGCTTTTCCCTCCACTGCGGCTGTCAGTCATTCTCTATTCGGTGTTCAAACAGCGCGTCACGTTCGGTTACAACAGTTAACATGATGAAACTCTTTCCAAGATGATTCAATGTTATTATTATAATTGATCCGTAGATAAAGGTCTATGGTTTCGTAATATAATGACTATCTTGCTAGACTTTTATTGCTGTAGGCTAACTTAATCACTTTCTGCTGAGTGCCTGTTAGATCACAACACTAGAGTAGACTCGGCGCACTATAATTGTTCTTCACGTGCACAGTAGCCTAACTGAAATTTAAAACTGTTAAAAGAAAAAGCTTAATAAACTATTGCATAGATACTGTATAATACACAGTCAATATGTCTTTCTCTTTCCTTGGTGCTTTTAACTTTAATGCGGCGGACACTGAAGAGCTGCGCGCCGCCCTGTGACTCCGTGTTGCTTCAAGCGCATCATTCAGCGCTCGCGATGCGCATACGCACTTTGTGCAGCTCTTTCATGATCATGTCATAATACTTTTGCGCAATAAAAGCTTATTAATAGCCTTTCTTGTTCTGTCCTATCTATTATATTTTGCTTCCTCACTAAACAGCTGTGCTTTACATTTAAAACAGCTGTGCATCTGATTTTTACGATGTTTTTCATGAATGTATAACAATACAAAGAGCAATGTGCAACGTTTTACCAGAGTTAGTGCTACACTTATTGTCTCTTATTTGTTCCCCACTAAGGAATGTTTTTTTTTTCACTAAATGTTCAGATTTTATAACATTTTTGTGCACTTGTGATATTTTTAGGCTAAGTTTTTCTAGTAAACATCTAGTTTACAATAGCATTTTTGTCATAGGTTATGGTCATATATAATGGTCATATATATTTTTTTTTATTTGTTGTTTTTCTTTATAATGAAGTTGTCTGTATTAAGTAGATTGTTTAACACACAAAAGAGTGTGGTTTTTAGGGTTTTAGGGTTTTATTTAGTTGTAATAAACAAAAAATTAAATAAATTTTTTATCCGATTAATCGATTAATCGAAAAAATAATCGTCCGATTAATCGATTATCAAAATAATCGTTAGTTGCAGCCCTAGTCAGGACATTCACAGACAGTGCTTTTCATTTGTCTATTGCGTTTGAATGGTTTAAAAGCATTTGCTTGAATACGCACAACCGGCGCTGCGTCATAGAACGTCTCTGAATAGGTTCACGCCCACTTTTGGGGGAAACAAACTAGACTCCCCATAGACTTCAATACAAAATAACGGCAAAAACCAACGTCCGTACACAGCCGACAGGCGTAAATAACTTAAGAAATCACTTATATACACCATGTCAAGTAATTATATGTCCACCCTGCCTGCCATAGAGCGTGAAAGATACACACACAAACTTAATTTGGCCAATTTAAAAACATGTCCCTTTATTCTCCCAGCGTCAAATTGGGGTAACAACCCCACCCAGTGGCCAGAGGTGTCTTACCCGTACATTTACTTGTATCTCGCCGAGTCACCGGTTAAGCCATTGAATTATTTTATTTCTTTTTTTAAAGAAAAAAAATTAATGTATATCTTATGAATTTATGATGATGATGGCAGGTAGCCTGGGCTAGTTGATTAACGGGCATAAAAAAATGTATCTTTCACGCTCTATGGCAGGCAGGGTGGACATATAATTACTTGACATGGTGTATATAAGTGATTTCTTAAGTTATTTACGCCTGTCGGCTGTGTACGGACGTTGGTTTTTGCCGTTATTTTGTATTGAAGTCTATGGAGAGTCTAGTTTGTTTTCCCCTAAAAGGGGGCAGGGACAAAATTGACTGTTAAGTTCCCGGATGTGCCGAATGTGTGATCGTATAATGTACCGCTAGCCAAAGGATAGCAGAAAATATAGATGCTGCAATAATTGCGATAAATATTTTAACTAGGGCTGTCAGTTTAACGCATTATTAGTGCCGTTAACGCAAACCCATTTTAACAGCGTTCATTTTTTTATCGCGCGATTAACTGTTTTTTTGTCCTAGCAAACTTTGTAGTTTTTTCACATGCTTTTGCAACAGGACGCGGCATGCGTCCTCATCCATTTCGGCGTATCACGCTCGTCACCCACTCCGGCATCATAAAGCCGGCTCGCAAGCCCAAACGTGTGTTTGCGACGTGCCTGTTGTTTTGTTTCCGTTCTAGCTAGATCCGCTTGCGCTTTGGTCGAAGAAGCAACAAAACGTCCTCGCGCAGAGCAAGCAAGAGGACGTTTTGTGCCGCACACACTCGTTTCGGCTTGCGAGCCAGCCAAATAGTAACGTTACGTTTTGAGTGGATGACGAGCGCGAGACGCCGAAATGGATGCCCTTAGACGATTCTGAATGGAAAGTTTACTTTTAAAAAGTTGCCAAATTGTCCCATTGACAAGACCAAGTGATCTGTGTGTTTTGTCATTGTGAACTGAGCGATCATCATCGCAGCACGTCCAGTCTGAAACACCACTTGATGATGGCCAAGCAAACACACACACACACAGATGATGCGAATTCTCCACCCCCTCGTCAATATCAGGACCTCGTCAGTATTTCTTTCACCCTTTTATTGATAGACAGTGTTACATTGTGTGAGATTATTTATATATGTTAGTGTGAAATTGAACACTTTTAAAAAAAAAACATTTGCACGAAACAAGCCGATCCCCTTTTCCATGTTGACAAGCATTAAAATGAGAAAAAAATAATGTAACAAAAAGAAATCAAAAGACATTTAGAATAGATAAAAATGTGCGATTAATCGCGAGTTAACTATGACATCAATGCGATTAATCGCGATTAAATATTTTAATCGTTTAACAGCACTAATTTTAACGCATTAAACAGGACAAAAATCAAACCCATCCGTTAACGTGTTAACAGCACTAGTTTTATCAAGGACAATCTTTACTTTTTTGATTAGTATATTTTTGTTTTTAGTAGGGCTGTCAAACGATTAATCGCGATTAATCGCATCCAAAATAAAAGTTTGTGTTTACATGATATATGTCGGTGCACTGTGTATAATTATTTTATATACATAAATACACACACATGCTTTTATATATTTAAGAAATATTTTTATGTATGTACTGTATATAGATTTATATATAATTTATATTATATATAAATATTTTAAATTTAAAAAAAATTTTTTCTTAAATATACATGCATGTGTGTGTGTGTGTGTGTGTGTGTGTATGTATATATATATATATATATATATATATATATACATATACAAAATAATTATACACAGTCCACCCACATATATCATGTAAAGTTGTGTTTATCTGTGCTCTATAAATAAATTGAAATTGAAATTGAAATGTAAACACAAACTTTTATTTTGGATACGATTAATCGTGATTAATCGTTTGACAGCCCTATTTTTAGTGTTTTAACTCTCATAGTAATTTTTTCGTAATTTTCACCTCGAGCGCTTCCAGAAAAAAAAAAATATTGTTTTTTTATTTAGAAAACAGACAGATTGCATTGACACTGGTCTTCTCATTCCTCTAACGGTGTAATCCTATATATCGCTGCTTTACTATTTATGACTCCCCCACTTTAGCCTTGAATTTACTGCCTTATTGGATGGTAATATAGACTCTGTGTTAGTAGAGAAATCTGAGAAGGCTCAATAAATATCAGAAGCTGAGGGGGCATGGGTAGGTCACACACCAGGAAGGACTCGGTCATCATTTGTGTTGAGAGATCGTAGATATTTATAGATCCGTTGTAGAGCAACAATATTTTGAATGAGTTGTTGGTAAGAAAAGCGCTAAATAAATGGCAGAAAAGGCATTGAGGCCAAACATATGTCACAATGGCAGCGGTCCTCAAATAGATGGAGGGATACGTCAGGCTCATTATAGTTAAACATATTTTTTAACAGAGAGGAATGAAGAACTGTTAAAGGCTCAACTTAAAGGAATAATTCATCCCACAATTACATTTCTGTCACAATCATTCATTTTTCCAAGGTGAAGTTTAGCAGGATACAACGAAAGTGAATGGTGACCAGCGCCCATCCCTAAAACTTACAGAAAACACCATATAAGTATTGTAACAGTAGTCTATTTGAAATAAAGGTATACAAAAGTGTAACCCATTGAGCTTTTAGCATATGATTTTTTTATTAGCTTTTTTTGTTATTTTAGGAGCTTCACTGCTTGTGGAGCATTTATTTCATTTTTTTGTGTGTCTGTAATAAAGAGAACCATATCCGTCTTGAACATGGTGGGGTCAGTAAATGATGACAACATGTTTGTGTTTAGGTGAATAACCCTTTTAGATAATTCTGTACGATGTTTGCTGTTCACTTGCAGGATCTAATGAAGATGAACTAATGAAGGACAGTCGTTTTCGTAGCATTGATTGTTTTAAAGACAATGCTGCAGTCATTACATAAATTGAGAATATTCCGGTGCTCTTTCATTTTTCCTTTATACAACCCAAGCATCTTTTTCTTCGGGACCTTCTGTAGAGGTAGATATCTTTTGAGAGTGATAAAAGGAAAAAGAAATCTGTCCATCTCCCTCTTTAGTGGAATTGCCTGTCCTCTCTTCTCCCTTGATGTGTCTACTTATTTATTTTCTTTAATGCCCAGGTCTTATCTTTCCAACGTCTTCACTCCGGGATTGATCAATATTTAATTTTCTCTGAGAGACTAGCGGTTAACACTAGTCTTTCTCTACGTGTCACTCTCATCGGCGCCTGTGTCTATGCGCGCTCGCTCAAAGACCTCCAGCCTTTTCAGCCTTTAATATGACAGACGCATAGCGATAATATTCCTAAAGAGAAGCCGAGTTCACGGATTGAATAACGCAGATGCCTTTCCGCACACTTACTTTAAGTCATTTGTGACCTTTGACCCCACAGTGTCAAGGGTCAGAGGTTTATCATGACCTTTAATGATCGAACATTCTCATGAGCAAGACCGTTTGTTATGTCCGATAATGAAGTTTTACTTATGAGGGGTAATGGAAGTTCACTGATGGTTTTATTAGTGGTTTTAGCTTATTCAGATGAGATGACCGTGTTCAGTGGCTGTTGACCTTTGGTTCTTCTTGGAAAAATATAGTATTGACCTCTAACCTTTAGCCTATTAAATAGAAGTTGTCACAAAAAGATGGGCCGCTCGTACAAGAGAGTTATGGTATGTTCAATTCTTTTTTTTTTTTACAATGATTTTTTTTGGGTTAGAATGAGGTTAAAGTAAATACGGTCTTGGTTTAGTTTTGATTACTAGAATGACCCAGAAATTCTGCAATGCAATGACATGTAAAACAATTCTGATTTTCAGGCCTAAATAATTTATTAATTAGCGACATAATTAAAAACAATAAAACTAAAATACTGAGCAAGTTGTCTCTAGAATTTCAAACAACTGAAAGTCACGTAAAAGTCATTGTAAACGTATGAAATATACATTGTTCATAGCGATAAGCGAAAGATAGATTTCAGATAAACGTCTCTCAGCATATTCCTAGATAAAGCTGCTCTGTCCGATAAAGCCATCTCCACTATGCCTTCTTTATGACGTCGTATCATATTTCCTGTCACATCTGGTCTCTTTATTAAATAACAGCCACGTCTTCATGTGGTCGTAGGTCACATGGTGCGGTTCCAATCCTCTCCGCTTCTTGAAGGCGCAGTGATCTTGGTTTATGATTACAGCTTTTCTTCCTGTACTGCTGAAATGATTGATAGAGTGTATTAAAGGCTCTCCCCTGTGTCGTAAAACAGTTCTCTGCTCGTCTCCTGAAGGCATTTCCCCACCACCTGAGTTACTCTTGTGTGTGTGTGCTGCTCTTGAGGGCATCATTTAGCACTGTCAGGTTGATAGAAGACTGGCTAATTAGTCATATCACATCGAAATGTCATAAACAAGAGTTCTAGCTGTGTTCAAATGTGTGTAAGATATAATCACAGGCCTGCAAAGGCATAATTTGCAGTGATCCTTAGGATATTTCAGCCTTGAGATAAACAGTAGGGTCGAGAAGTCAGATGGAGGACAAAAATATATTTTTTTAATTTATTACTTTAACTTCTAATTTACTTTTCATCATGACTTGATTCAAAAGTTGAATTATCAACAGAACGTCTCAGTATTTGGTTTGTCCCTCTTTTGCTTTAAGCACTACAGCTGCATGAGCTCCACAAGTTTGTGTAAAGCCTGATGATCATATGATTTGTGAATGATCCGAAAGGAGTCGTTTGCTCCAATGGAAGCAAGAAAATCAAGAATTCCCGTGATCAATGTTACAAAAGTCATTTTCAGAAATTGAATTAGTGACCTTGTGCAGATCATGACACTTTTTTTCCCGAATCCTAAAATAACGTTTCCAAGTATTCACCTTTTTTTATTAAGTGAAAGTGGGTGCAGCCATTTGTAAATTGTAAATTGAGTGTCTGGCTTCCGATGTCATTTTTAGCTTTACAAAAAAAGCTTGTTATGGCAAACTGGTATTTCTTTATTTTAATGTAGTGGCTTAATCATAAACAAACTGGTTTGTTGTAGCTCAAACAGTTTTACCATTTACTGCACTTCGTTATCGTTCTTATTATTTTGTCACATTCACAGAAAATAGCTTACTTCCACGTTGAAAAATAAGGTGGATAAATGTAAATGTCTTTTTGAGAAAAGCTATTAAAGTGCCCCAATTATGCTATTTTTAAGGTGTTTTGTTTTGGATGTCTCCTACAATAAGGTTCCCTTGCATCCACAGTCAAAAAACACTTTGTCTCAAAATATACATTTGTATAACTATGAATCTCAGTTAGAATCTCTAATAGAGTGCCGACGTTACGACGTCACTCTGTAGGCCAAAACGCGGAAGTGAGTCAGCATTTTAGCACTACCGGTTCCCTCGCTCTAAAGTCTATGGGATTTTTTTTTTTATGAGTTTTTGGCTAAATCGCCTGAAATAAGGTCTGTGGTGAACAAAGCCTCTAAATATTTTCACGTTTTGATCTATGACAAACACAGTTAAAACCTGCTTGTGTTTTTTTAAACTTTATTTTGTCTGCTTGTGTTTTTAAAAAACTTTATATAGGCTTCAAAATGTATAAATTTTGGATTAACTTGTAAAGATTATCTTGATAGACAAAACGTGTCAGGGTAACAACTCTTTGTTAAACACAGATTTTTTTTTTTTTTTTTTCCGATTTTCCAAAAGTCTATGGGCAAAATGCATAGCTTTTCAATCGAGGGAACCCACGCGCCGCTAGCATCCGAGTTGTCCTACAAAGTGACGTCATCACTTTGGCACTCTATTTCTCAAAGAGTTTAAAATGATTAAAAAAAGGAATCTTTAAACCCCTCCTTTCCAAGAGCCTTCTCTGCTCTGATTGGTCAGATATCTTAGTCTGTTGGGATTTGATCTACCACTTATAGAGCGTATCGGAAGCGAAAGTCCATTACCAAATTTGAATTTATGATTGAAAGCTTGCATGCAACTGGTCACAAAACCACACACACAAACAAAAGTTCTTTCACCTGTTGTGTAGGTGGCTCTGGTGCGCTGGACTGAGAGTATGGGTTTGACTCTGGTGAACAGAGACCTGATGTCCCTCCAGCTGAAGACCCCAGCCGGACAGATCTTGACCTATTACATCCTCCAGATCTTCCCATTCACCTCAGAGAGCAAGCGCATGGGCATCATTGTCAGGGTACGTCTAGCACTACAGCACTATGTGTGCGAGCTTGTTCGCACAGTATGTGTTCAAAATGACATTTTTCTCAATTCAAACATTGTAAAAAAAAAAAAAAATCTGGTGAAAATGTGTGTGTTTGAAAATGCTCCCTTTCTAGTGTGACTTTGTGTCCTTTAGTCTTTGCTGAGTAAGCAATTATGCTCTTCAGAACTCTGTACTTGAGTTTTTCTGTAAGTGTGTTGTGTTTGCCTTTTATTTGTCTGTTACATTTCATGCATAAAAGTATTTATGACTAGCTTTTGATGTATTTGTGTTGGAGCAAATCACCTCTTTGACTTTTTCACTGAACTTTAAGAGTGTTATCATGTTGGTTGTGTGCTCTACAGTTTAATATGTTTTTAAGTGTTCTCTTTTGAATTGATTATGTTTCAGGAAGAGGCTACTGGCGACATCACGTTTTACATGAAAGGGGCAGATGTTGCTATGGCGAGCATTGTACAGTACAATGATTGGCTGGAGGAGGAGGTAAGAATACATGAACCATTGTTGATGGAGAAAATCGCCATTCTGCTTTTTCATGCAGGCTGGTGAGCTTATGAATAAACCTAATTGTCTGTTTCTGTGACCCTTCTTGTTTTTGTTTGTTTATTTGCATTTTTAATTGTTTTTGTATCCGATTCATAATCTGTATTTACACACACACAATCAAATGCAATCAAAAAAAAATGCAGTACCTTTATATTTGTTCCTCAAATGTAATTTATCTACACACGCACACAAAAGAAAAATGTCCCTTGATCTTACAAATTTGGATGTAGGGGTAACTAGTACAGTAGTTGTCTAATTTTTTTTTTTTGCTAAATTTAAACAATAAAACAGTTAGGACACAATTACGAAACTATAAAAATGTTAACAGGAATTTTTACATATTGTATGCAAGTTATGTATACACTCATGGGTGTAATTTCAGTAACAGTAGGGGGGGACAATAAACAAAAAATTCTAAAGAGCAATTTTTGAAGGGGACACTAATAATACAGCCAATTTTGTACTTGCAGCTTACACAAAGGGATAGTTGTTTAAATATGAGTTAGGTTCATAGGTTCACCACGTGGTCATATTATAATTATTAAATGGTCTTGTGTCCTCATAGTATTTGAGGTTTCGTCTGGGACAGACGAGCCCACTGATCTGCCTCTTAAAGGGATAGTTCACTTTGAACTTTTGATATGTTTTAGCTTACCTCAAGGGCATCCAAGATGTAGGCGTCTTTGTTTCCACAGTATTTTCAATTTTGACATTTTTCGGTCAAACCGTTGTTGTCTGTCAGTCATATAATGGAGGTTTAGGGGGTCAACGTCAAAGCGCATGCACAGAGAAGTCCAAATTAAACATGATTTAATGACTCGTAAATGTAAGTACACATTGATGGCCTAAGACACGAAACGAGCGGTTTGTGTGAGAAAACGAACAGTATTTATAGCGATTTTACCCTCGTGTAACCACAGCCATGTTCAACTGATCTGAATCAGTTGTCCAATGTCCAACTGAACCGAACTGAACCATGTCCAACGTTCCGCCGGAAGTGATCGCTTGCGCGTACACAGAGATTTCGGAATGGTAAATGGTAAATGGAAATCACAATGGAAGACGATTTCGATTTATCTACATATGTTTAGTAAAAGGTAAAACTTCCAAAATCTCTGTGTAAACAATAAATTACGTACACGAGCAAGCGATCACTTCCTGTCTGAACGTTGGACACGGTTCAGTTGGACATGGCTGTGGTTCCACGAGGTATAAACGATATAAATACTGTTAGTTTTCTCACACAAACCGCTCGTTTCGTGTCTTAGGCCATCAATGTGAACTTACATTTACGAGTCATTAAATCATGTTTAATTTTGACTTCTTTGTGTATGCACTTTGACGTGGACCCCCTAAACCTCCATTATATGACTGACAGACAACAACGGTTTGACCGAAAAATATCAAAATTGAAAATACTGTGGAAACAAAGACACCTACATCTTGGATGCCCTTGAGGTAAGCTAAAACATATCAAAAATTAATTTCAAAGTGGACTATCCCTTTAACATCATATAGAGCAAATCGCAACCCTCAACCTCTCTATCCACAGGAAGCATTAAATTGATCAAAAGTCACAGTAAAGATTGGGAAATAAATGTATCATGGTTTTCTCAAAAATATTAAGCAGCACATCTTTTTTTCAAAATTATAGTACATGTTTCTTAAGCACCAAATCAGCATATTAGAATGATTTCTGATCCTGTTTTACTGTATTTTTGATCAAATAAATGCAGATTTGGTGAGCATAGGAGACTTAAAAGAATTTTAGAAAGAAAAAATCTGAACTGTACTGTATATACATACATACATGCATATGCTAATTTATGAATTTATAGTTTTAACTATTATATATATAGTATATGACAACTTATGTTTACTAGCCCTGCTTCCCCCTACAGTATATCTGTAATTCCAACACACTTCCTCAGCAACCTGATGTGACGGCAGTGTTTTTGGTGTTGAATCCCTTGAATGAATGACTTTATGAACAGATCCCTGTTGAATTAAGAATCAACACATATGATAAGGTACCGCCAAGCATAACAAGCAGCTCGGCCTGTCCTATCCTTTGTGATCAAGGACAATCAGCTCAGTCCATCATCACACATGCATTTCTCGCTTTGATGATTACAATTTGTATTGGCAATATTCAGTCGATGAGGGGCGGAGATGAGGCTTATTAATTAATGAATGACCTCAATAAAGGCGTATGACTGGGAGCATCATGTCATAATCCTCATCGGCCTGTTCACGATGCGCTGTGTGTCTGTGTTAGACGCCGTTATGAGGACGGGTCAATAAGTAATCACTGCATCACTTTCGCCTGTTGCATTTTCATATCAAAAATAAACCGATGTCCCACATCTTTTACAGTCTGCTCAAAGATTCCCATAGGCACTGTTGTATTTTTCACAATTGATCCATCTTGTGCGTGTGTTTGCATTTATCTATTTGTCTGACAGCGTTTTGATGTTTCCTGTAAATACAATTGTGTTAAAAGCATTGTTTATATCTTTGTTCCAATGCTTTCTGTATACCATTTGAGTTGATTGTCTTACACACCATGGCTGTAGCAGATGTAACTGTAGTTGTGTGTTGCATTGTGTTGTCTCAGTGTGGGAACATGGCCAGAGAGGGCCTCCGGACGCTGGTGGTGGCTAAGAAATCACTGACTGAAGAGCAATACCAGGACTTTGAGGTATGATAGACCAGCTTTGCTTCTGCCCTCAGTTAGTAAAGTAAATGAATATGAAGATACAGTAGATGAGTAGATACAAATTGTTTCATGTAATATGCAGTAAATGCAATAAGAGATCATTTTAAATGATCTAGGCATATTTTATTAATTTAGAACCAATATAGTGTTCATATACTCTCATTCAGAGTTTATTCTGAAAAGTGGATTAGTTGCTTAAGAATAATTTCTAATTATGAAAACAGTTGAAATCCATTGAAAACAGTTATGTATGATGTTTTGATGTTTTAAAGGTATTCTTTGAGGATAATGTTTAAAAGAACATAATTTATTTGAAATAGAATTTTTTTTTTACATTATAAATGTATTCACTATCACTTTTGATAAATTATGCATCCATACTTTTTTTATTTATTTATTTATTTTATTTTATTTTTATTAATTTTTTTTTCCAGTTAATTAGAAACTCCAAACTTCCGAATAGTAATATTCAGCAATTTTTACAGGACATTTGAAAAAAAGTCTTTTAATATATGAATAATGTCATTTGTGTTGCTGTTGCAAACAAATAATTGAATCAGATTTTGGAATTGATTCATTGGTCAGTTTGAACTGACTCAAATCAAATTGACCAGTTCTAATTCTACTGAAGCAAGGCAAATTTAAAATCCTTATAACTTAACACAGATTTTATCCATCTCTATGATCTACCCAGAGTCGTTATAATCAGGCAAAGCTGAGTATCCATGATCGCGCCCTGAAGGTGGCGGCAGTGGTGGAGAGTCTGGAGAGAGAGATGGAGCTTCTGTGTCTCACTGGAGTGGAAGATCAGCTGCAGGCTGATGTCCGGCCCACACTGGAGCTCCTGCGCAATGCTGGGATCAAGGTACACTTACGTCATGAGGCCAAAAGTATTTGAACACCCAAACACTAGGCCCATATACATATTGAGAATTTAACCCTATAAAGCCTACTGTATATGTACTGTACATACTGTCTTTTTGATGTGAAATCAATGATTTTGATTATTCAATCAATGAATTATTTTTTGTGTGAACAAAACTTGACGCAGGAATTTTTTATGTGTATAACGCGTCTTTGCATTGACTTAACATTGAAATCATTCGCACCCGACGCGCTATTCGCGTCCGGTGTGAACGCACCATAAGACTTAATATTGGGAGATTCAACCAATACTTAAACATCTCATTGATTTACATCACAAGCTATCTTAATTTTTGCGTATTGCATGTATTGCATTCACGTATGTTTTTTCTGAATTAATGAGTTAATTATCTCAGAATTACGAGATATTTGTTCATGGGAAAAAGTTACTGCTCTGTTTTTCTGAATTAACAAGTTAATTATCTCAGAATTACGAGATAATTTTTCATGGGAAAAAGTTTTTGCTCTGTTTTTCTGAATTAACGAGTTAATTATCTCAGAATAACAAGATAATTTTTCATGGAAAAAAGTTTTTGGTCTGTTTTTCTGAATTAACGAGTTAATTATCTCAGAATAACAAGATAATTTTTCATGGAAAAAAGTTTTTGCTCTGTTTTTCTGAATTAATGACTTGATTATCTCAAAAACTCATTAATTCTGAAAACTTTTTTCATGACAAATTTTCATGCAATTCTGAGATAGTTAATTTAGAAAATTTAATTTAGAAAAACAGAGCAAAAACTTTTTTTCCATAAAAAATTACCTTGTAATTCTCATTAATTCTGAAAAACAGAGTGGATTTTTTCTTCTTCAAGTGAATGCAATACGCTTACGTAATATACTGTACGTTCGGAAACTGCTATAATTTATTTATTTATTTATTTTTTTTTGCTCAAATTGGGCCTCTTTGAGGTGTTTTTCTTTTTCATCCTTTAATATGATCTCTATATTTTCCCAAATAATACCATAAAATCCTGATGTATTAAATGTAATGCTCTATAATCAACAACACATATTCAGACTTTTTAATTATGATTTTATTTTTAATATTTTTGTCTAAATGATCAATAAAATGTTCCATTTAATTTTTTTTCTATGATTTCATATTTCAGGCTCATTCTATTCTACATCACTGACCGATCAAATAAGGCTTTGGCGAGACAAAAATTTGCTTTGGCAGCCGCCAAAAAAAAATTCAATGCTGGAAAACCCCTGATTTAGTGGGGCTTAACTATAAGACAGAGTAGTGCGCACAATATCGGATGTCACTGAGAAGCTGCAGCCGCGGCGGGGAGGATTTTTGGTGTGGCGGCCCGCCACCACAGAATAAATGTAGCGGAAACACTAAGACTTTATAGGGTTAATATTGACCCTTGGGTTTTTCTTAATGTTTCAGATCTGGATGTTGACCGGAGACAAGCTGGAAACTGCTACATGTATCGCCAAAAGCTCCCACTTAGTGTCCAGAAATCAAGACATCCATGTCTTCAGACCGGTAGGATCAGAACCATTCATCATTTGGATTTTAACTGTAATGGCTTTAAAGTGAAACCTCTGTGATGTTTTAAGCCTTGTTCAGACTGTCAGTTCAAATCAGATTTTTTTTTTTTTTTTACCGAACTAAGTGTGGGCAATATAAAAATTGACAAATCTGTTTCAAGCTAGAGTGGTTTTAAATTCTATTTAAATCTTATTCCTGGAAATCCGTTTCAGTCTGACCACTGATTGGATTTCATGTAGTTTTTCTGCCTTTATGGCACTTTCTCATGGCACGTAAACGTAAACACGTTGGACGTCAATGCAAAAACAAGGTTGTGTTTTGTTGTCAATGTGCATGTCACACGGAAAATAATAATATAATAATGTAGACATCTCTGATCCAGTGATGAGGTGTCATTACTTCTTTCTATTCTCGGTTCTGTTTTTTTGTTTGTTTTGTTTTCCATCACTGTATTGTATTCAATGTGGAACCACGTAAACCACATTGAATCAGATTTTTCTAGATTCTGATTTGGGCCACTTCCATATGTGGTACTAAATCAGATACAGGTTAGATGTTTTGCAATGGTTATATCAGAATTCATGCAACATTTATGTCTCTCTAGATCAACATACATCACAATTAAGTGCTGACGAGAGTCACTCTAAAGATTTTGCATACCAGTAGTTCTTTGGTCACTCGGTTAATATGGAAGACAGCCGTGACAGTAGTCAGTGGAGGGACAGTGAGGTATAAGTATCACAGTGACCAGCTCTATATAAGCGAAACTCGAGGGAAATCTAGAAAAACTTTGCTCTCTTTCTCCACATCCTCGTCTTCATCCTCCCTATCAAATTTGCGGACTTCCCAGCACATTATAAATGAACTGGAAATGCTGACTTCAGTAACTTCCATGTTTACTTCCGTATGACAGTTTGCTGCCTGCCATGTTTGGTCAGTTCAGATCAGTTCACAATGGATTATGATATATGATATTATGATTATGATTATGAAAAAAAAAAAATTGGATTTGGACTGACAGTCTGAACATTGCTTTATAATCCAGTCATTTTTATGAAAAAAGGTTGAACAGATAGCAACAGAAGCAAACTCAACTGATTTTGTATCCTCAAAATGTCCCGAGTAAGGAAAAAAAAAGGCCAGAAGAATCCCATTAGGACAACGTTTCGTAAAAGACCCAAATATATCCCATTCATTCGCCTATTCTTTCTTTTTTTCATGTGAAAAGGGCAAAAAATGTAACCTTTAGATATCATTACGAAAATCACTGAGTTGATTACTTGCATCAAGACAAACGAAAAAATGTATGTTTTTTAAATTGTTTGTTAACGGTGTATAATATAATTACGTATTAGCTAATTTGCATAATTACCCAAACAGATCTAAACATTGGGTATAGCAGGTGAAAATGTTTTTTTGTTTGTTTGTTTGTTTTGTTTTGTTTTTTTTTTTTGTTTTTTTTTTATCTTGTTGAGATATAACACTAAAATGGAACCCTGAATGGAACCCATTTAGGCTACCAATGAACATTAATACATGAAGAAGTACTTTAGAAATTTCTTCTAAAGTTAATAAAAAGAAATTAATAAAGAATTAAGAAGAAGTTAATAAAAAATAATTTCTTAAGAAGAAATTAATAAAAAATAACATCTTTTTTTATTAATTATTATTGCAGAGATAGGGTTTGGGCATTGAGTGCATTGTGTACATAATTCGATTTTTTTGATCCAGACACTTTTTATTTCACCTACCTTTTGTCTTCTGCATTCTCCTTAGACTCATTTCAGACTCATCCCTCAGAAACAGACCCATTGACCCAGCCCCCATCTCTGCCATAATAATTAATAAAGACTGGTTTCTAAAGTACTTCTTCCTGCATTAATGTTCATGGGTAGCCTAAATGGGTTCCATTCAGACATTAATATTAAATAGTTTACTGTTATATGTTAATAAAATTCTACAAGACATTTTCACCTGCTATATACCCAATGATTAGATCTGTTTGGGTATTTATGCAAATAAGCACATATGTAATTAGATTTGGCACCATTTGTCCATGTTAACAAACAATTGCAAAACAAACAACTTGTAATACATTTTTTTGTTTGTCTTGATGTAAGTAATCAACTCAGTGATTTTCATGATGATATCTAAAGGTTAAAATTTTTACCCTTTTCACGTGAGAAAAAGAATGAATGGGATATATTTGGGTCTTTTTCGAAACTTTCCCCTAAGGGGATTTTTCTGGGCTTTTTTTCCTTACTCAGGACATATTGAGGATTCAAAATCAGTTGAGTTTGCTTCTGTTGCAATTTGTTCAAGGTTGACCCCCATTTTGGCTTAAAATGTCTGGACTATTTAGTAATATGACGTGTTTTATGTATTTTTGGTAGGTGTCCAATAGGGGCGAGGCTCATCTAGAGCTGAACGCCTTCAGGAGGAAACACGACTGTGCACTGGTCATATCAGGAGACTCTCTGGAAGTAAAACACCTGAAATATTCCATATATTCAACACAATCATGTATGATCATTCAAGATGGATTTTCTCATACTGGTAATATCTCTCTATGTGTGTCCCATCAGGTCTGTCTGCGGTACTACGAGCATGAATTTGTGGAGCTGGCGTGTCAGTGCCCCGCTGTGGTTTGCTGTCGCTGCTCTCCCACGCAAAAAGCTCAAATAGTTCGATTGTTACAGCAACATACAGCCAACAGAACATGTGCCATAGGTCAGTGCTCTCCGCTTCTCTTCTTAGTCTGTTGAGCTTTAAGTCCCATCATCAAGTAGCTGTGACAAAACCCACTTAAACCGAACTCTCTCCAAAGCACATGAATCTTTCAGAGCGGTAAAGATGACTGTCTTCACAGTGTCTTCTCATGTTTACCCGCTATCATCTTTCTTATCTCTGTGCTCAGGCGATGGAGGAAATGATGTCAGCATGATCCAGGCAGCAGACTGTGGTATTGGTATTGAAGGGAAGGTAAGGTATTTCTTATTAACTAGGATTCTCTTTTACTGTTGCTGTAACTTTTCAATTCATCTTTAATGAATCACATTTCCCCTTATCGTAATGCGTCTATCTAATTCCTTTTGCTCTCATTGGTGATATATTATACTGGTGATGCTTGTTACTGTAAAACAGACGTTTAAATCTTCTTTTTCCTCTTCCGCCATGGAAGTCTATGGCAGCCCATAGAAACGCTGAAATTGAGGACAAGTCTCTGACTCAAACCCTCTAATGCCATAAACTGCCCTAAGTTGCACTAATGTTTTATGCTAACAACTTTTTAACCATAAGGGCTAGACACAAAATAATTTTTCCTCTAATTCCTTGGCTCAAGACGATTCAGACCTGTAACGAATTGTCTGCCACAAAAAAATATATATTATTCAAACTCCTCCTAGACCATCGCTCCAATTTTCAATCAGATCATCGCCATGCCGACAAGGCATTGAGGCTGATTTGTCAAACCGCTTATGAATAACAGGCAAATTACTTTGATGAAGAGCACACCAAAGTGGACGTTAGGCTATATTTCCATCTTTAGTGTATTCAGACCAAATTTGGTATGTGTTATGACAACCATGACCAGTTGCATGTACCTGCACAGTTTTGGCACAGCACCACCTAGTGGTCAGGAGATATACATTTGTTTGTTTTTTGCTTATAACATCTGAATATCTAAAATAATCTAAAATGTCTTTAATTATTCATTGTTGCAGTTGGTCTGATGCTCCCAGGCATGCTTACATAACTCATGCCTTTTTATGTTTGGCCCCTTAATTGCTGCTTTGCAGCTATATATATTTTTTGGGATTTTTTTTTTTTTTTTTTTACGTTTTCGGCTGCTGAAAATAGCAATTTCGGGTTTTTGTCCAAAAAAGTAAAACGGCAAAAAAAATATGCTGACCTGTCCAGGTTTCACTCTCGCTCTAGCCGTTATCACTGTCTGACCCTATGGCCTTCTGGTCATGGCTCAGGTGAATGCTCCACTCATGTACCGCTCATGCTTTTCAAAAGAAAAAAAATTCCACTCAAGTGTTATGCCGACATGAAATTTCTATTTAGTAGTAGACTTGTTTCTGTTTGCAATAGCCCTAATGTGTTGTAACACGGTGTGGTATAGCCATGCTTGGGTAACGCTGTTAAAATGACACTACCCTCTCATTCACTGATACGCTTTTCACTCTGCTTAAATCCTCTAATAATAATAGCTTTGTAGGACTATACATTATTTGGATAATTGGCAAAAAAAAATAAAAATAAAAATCAATTAAAATTGATTGTTGCAAAGAATAAAGAATAATATATTGATATTTAATATTAATATATTTTCTGTCTAATATAAGTGTGTTAAATTAAATAAAAGTGTGGTTATTTTATTTGGCTTGTATTTTTTTAAATTCATACAATTATTGAAAAAAATGCTTATTTAAAATAAGAATTAAGTACTTTTAAAAAAGTACTTGAAGTTTCTGCCTTGATTTTTATTTTTTATTTTGTTGCATTCCTTTTTTGCTATTATTTCTTTTGATTTTGTGGTAAAATATGATCTGTATGTTCATGAAAGCTTTTGTGACATCCATCTATTCTTGATTCTACAAATCATAATTTACAGAGACATTTTCATATACAGTACAGTACCTACCTAGTCTAAATGAAATGTATTTATTGAATAAATAGTAACAAAAGAACAGTAATAGTATACTATTTCAGAGTTCACATAAGTGCATTATGTCATTTTAAAACTAAATTTGTGTTTCAGGAGGGAAAGCAGGCATCTCTAGCAGCAGATTTCTCCATTACCCAGTTTAAGCACATCGGGAGACTGCTAATGGTACATGGCCGCAACAGCTACAAACGTTCAGCAGCTCTTGGCCAGTTTGTCATGCACCGTGGCATGATCATCTCCACCATGCAGGTAACACTCAGAGACAAGTAGAGCCTCATGGAAATGTTGTCATATAAAGTAAATTGGCTTGCTCTCTGCACCAAGACTTACGTTGCTGCAATGCAGCCTCTTGATTTGAAGTGCTGATATCTTGATTTCAATTTGTTTTTCCCGTTCAGGCTGTGTTTTCTTCTATTTTCTATTTCGCATCTGTTCCTCTATACCAAGGTTTCCTCATGGTGGGGTAAGTAAAGGCCACACAGCACTTTTGGACATCATAGTTGCCCTTTTCCATGATTTCCTAACATTTTGCTTATTCGTTCCCAGTTATGCCACCATCTACACCATGTTCCCTGTCTTTTCTCTGGTGCTGGATCAGGATGTAAAGCCTGAAATGGCTCTGCTGTATCCTGAGCTCTATAAAGACCTCACCAAGGTAACAACACATCAGACATTATAACAGTAATCATCAGAACTAACCATCAGCTCAAATATCTGCATGATAAACATGATGTGAGTTACAGGAATGAAGGCATGAGTTTGTGTTTGCTGCATGACAGCGGTGCTGACTTTGGTTTTCCCTCCACTAGGGCCGTTCCCTGTCCTTTAAGACCTTCCTGATTTGGGTTTTGATAAGTGTATATCAAGGTAAATGGATGAACAATGTTTTTGGTATATTTTTGTTTGACTGTAAACAGCAATTCAACAATAACCTTTACTCTCGTCTTGTGTTTTGTTATGTTGTTTTTTTGGCATGAACTTTGTATCCTAGTTGGACCGGATATAAATATTAGACTGTCAGTGCAGTGAACTTGTCAGAAAGGGGTGATTTTTCAGTTTAAAGAGAATGAAAAATTTAAATGCATCAATTAGGGAATGTAATAGTCAATTATAATAATATAGTGTTGTGCTGATACAATTATATATCAATATGTCAATATTATCAATATATATATCAATACTGAATCAATACTTCAGCTTCTTATTATTATTTATTTATATGTCTAAACATAATTTTCTGCAGTTCAATTCATAAAGCAGGACATAAATTATAATTTAAGACCTTTACCATTTTTTAAATTGTAATAATATTTCACAATATTACTGTTTTTTACAGTATTTTGATCAAATAAATGCAGACTTTGTGAGCATTGAACTTTCAAAAACATAAAAAAAAAAAATCTTGTTAATAGAAATAGTGTTAATAATCAATGTGTTTCGAATCCAATCAAGTCATTACTAAAATTTCCTGTTTTTATTATACATCAAGCAATTTAATCGAAAATTGTAATGGTATTGAAACGAGTTCGAGTTTATAGTTTTCTCTGAGTATTATGCCGGTCTAATGCTGTAGGAATTATTTCAACATCGAAAAGGTTTACACCAATTTCCTTTTAGGCTTAGGTTGGAATCCCAGGAGCAGTGATGCATGAGCTACCACCATTGTGCCTGGGTTCGTCCAGGTGGATTGTCTCAGTACTCAAAATTCACTGAACAAACATAAAAGAGAAATGTAAACTTAAAAAAGCCAGTCCAATCCGAGATAACACGACACATATAAACTAACCATAAACGGATAAACAAATCCGTCAACGTCTCATCAAAGATATAAATGTGACGTGTCTACCGCAAATTCAGCCGGGCTCTTTTCATGAATGTGATTTTCGGACCGCCGCCAGCTCTCACGCGCACACGGCTGCCTTATCCGCACTGTAAATCGATCCGCGCAGCGAGCAAGAGAGATCAGTGTCCCCGTCTGACAGCTCCTGCTTTTTAATTAAACCTTAATACAGAGAGACAAGAACAACAGGGAAATATGAGCAAAGATTTCATTTAGTCCAGAGAGTAACCCCGAGGAATGTTCTCCGTATGAAGAGAGGCAATTATGTGATCAGTTAGAGGCCATTAGGCTGGATTGCGCTGGCGTTTATGATTAAAATGAAAGCAGAGACGGTTACAGTAGGCTGAGGAGCCGAGTGAGCGTGGAGCCGAGCGAGTAGGGGTCAGGGCTCGACGCGCTCATGTGTGAATTGGGATCAGACCATGAGCGAGGGTCAAGAAATCACGGAAGAAACTCATTCTTGATGGACATCAGTAAACCTTATGGATTTGTCAGGTCTTGCAGTCCAAAGGAGGACTTTTTTTTATTGTTAGTTATTCCACTATTCCACTAATGCGTTTCATGCACGTTTTTATACTCATTATACTCACAAGGCTTAAGCCTAGTCCTAGACCTAGAATGCTTGTTTGAGCTGTATCCACTGAACGCGCTGACGTATCTAAATATTTTTGCCTCAAAATGCACACCAGTAATGTTTTTTAAGGCACGTTTATAAAAGCTACTTAAATGGCCTAATTAAACTAAGGTCTAATCCTGGATTATTCTAAGCCCTGTCTGTAAAACCAGGCCTATAACACTAAACTGACATCTTAGCAACATCTCAGTCCTTGTAAGTTCAACTCAAACACATCTTCTGTTTGTCCACCAGGGGGCATCCTGATGTACGGGGCCCTGGTGCTGTTCGATCAGGAGTTTGTGCATGTGGTGGCAATCTCTTTCACCGCTCTGATCCTGACGGAGCTGCTGATGGTGGCGCTGACTGTCCGCACCTGGCACTGGCTCATGGTCGTAGCCGAACTTATAAGTCTAGGCTGCTACTTTGCTTCCCTCGCCTTCTTAAACGAATACTTCGGTAAGAACGGACAGCAGTGCAACACATTTTTCGAAAAATCTTATGTTTTATTATTTATCTAAATTATTTTGCACATTATTAATATATTATTTATTATTTTCTTTGCTTTTATTTACTTTTTTAAAATTGTAATTATTTTAATTTATACAGTAAGTGCGTAATTATTATGCCAGTTGATGTTCTGATCATATTTTGTTTTCTGAAGCACATTATACCAATTCCAAACCACATCAATCTTAATAGCTACTATTAATTTTGTATTTAATCATTTATAAAGTTATTTATATATATATATATATTTGTTAAGGAAGGCTGGAAGTAAAATGCGCTTTATATTCAGATCTGCAGGTTTTCTTTTACAGGTAAATTGGGCTAAAATAATTATGATTTAACTCGCTCTGAAAAGTTACAAATTATTAAATGCTCATGAGAAGGACTAAGTAATTAGTTACTGTTACTAAGTAATTAGTTACTGTAATTTAATTACTTTTCCCTTGAAAATGTAAAGTAAGGGATTACTCTTCATTTATCTGTAATTTAATTACAGTTACTTCTAGTGTTGTCAAAAAACTCGGTACTTCGGTACCAAGTCGGTACTAAAAAAAAAAAATGTTACGGTACCAGCTTTTCTAGGTACCGAATACCAGGTTCGTCCAGTTCTGTTCTAGACGCGCTGTCTGAAACGTGCACAGTTGCGTCCTCTTCATAACGCTGATATGGCTCTCTCTCTCTGAATCCACTTGTTGACACGAAAGGAGGAAAGAGCCACATATGGAAATATTTTGGATTAGGCTAATGTCACGTTGCCATAAGAGGCCGATTACATGCAAATTCGCAATTTCAAATATAGGCGTGATTCAAGCGCGCTCCTAATAAAAACTCGTTGGCGTTGCATAGCAACGACAGACGCCGCGTGAGAGCAAGCGTTTTGGAAAGAATAAACACGCGCAAAAATATAATTAAAAAACACGCGCGACATGTGAACGGCCTCTTAAGTGCTTTCGGGGTAGTTTTACGAGTACATGAGCACAGTAGTATCCACCCGACAACAGAGTACTATGGTATTAGTATTGTCATTTAATGTCAGTGCCAGTTCTAGGCATATTCTTGCCTTTATAACTCAGCAGGTTTAAAAAGCCTTTTTAAAATTAAATATGAATGCAGTTTTAGATTAATAAAAGGACAGTCAAGTCAAATAAAACATGTTTTATGGTAATGCTACAAAGATACCATTCATAAACATTACTTAGTTATCAACACATTGAGTGAACAATATATTTTTACAACATTAATTAATGTTTGAAAATGTTATTTATTACAAACACCTGATTGTTCATGTTTGTTCACTTAATTCATTGTGCATTAAATAAATAATGGATTAAAACTTTACAAACAACTTTAAAAATGTGTTAGTGTATACTATTGTTTATTTTAGGTCATTTTATCTAATCTTTTTCTAAAGTGTTTATAATACAAATGTACAGTTTCCATACTTGTAACCGTGATAAACACTTAAATATATGTAAATTTAAACTAAGCTTTGGTACCGAAATTGGTACCGAGAACCGTGAATTTTAACTGGTATCGGTACCGAATACTGAAATTTTGGTACCGTGACAACACTAGTTACTTCTGATGTAATTGAGGTAAATACTGTGTATAGATCAATCCGATCTCACAGCGATTCGTATGCATTTTATGAGGTGTCTAAATCGTACGGCCGCACTTGTACAAATTCGTATGTGAATTCGTACATAATTATTGTAAAATATGTATGAAAAAAGTGTGAAAAGTCATGAGATCAGACATAAAACAATTGTGGGTTTAACGTCAAAATGTATTGTCTGATGTTAAAAAGTGCAGTATGTTTTTATAATGTAACCTTCTCCACCTTGGTCAGTTTAAGGATAATTCATGCAATTTTATAGTATTTATTTGAAAGAATTAAAACAGATTCATGTCTATTCTTGTATTATTCAGCTGGTTGAGATTGAAATGGGATTTTGAAAGTAATTAATTAGTAATTAAAAGTAATTAAATACTTTTTAGAGAGAGTAATTCGTACAGTAATCTAATTACATTGTTGAAGAGGTAATTAGTAAGTAGTAATTAATTACTTTTTTAGAGTAACTTACCTAACACTGGTTGCAACCTACCTTGAGTCCTACCAGGATCTCAGAGACTTTGCTAAAGGAAAGAATCCTGAAATATGACCCACACTTAAAAAGAATCACAAGCTGAAGTGTTGTGAAATACATGAAGAAATACATTTTTATTGGTTTTATAGACCGATTGGGAATGACTCTTGAGGGACATCCTCTAGCACCACTGTTTGAAGAATTTATCTGGCAGTAAGCTTTGGGGGTTGATTTTAAGTCCAAGTCTTGCTCATTGTTAGTAGCAGCTCACAGCAGGACTCCCTCGCCACCGCTGCTGTTGTCTGACTTGCTGGTTCCTCAACAGTCACACTCAACTTATCTGTCTTTAAAATCTTCAGAGTCAGACAGATAGGTTGTCTATAAACAGTCTTCATGTGTTTCACGCTTAAGTTTGTAATTGATTATTAAACGTGGGTCATGTTTCAGGATTCTTTCCCTTTGCAAAGTCTCTGAGATCCTGGTAGGACTCCAGTTGCAGGTCTGAAAAATATTGGCACGGGAGACTAAAAGGTTCCTAATGCTTTCACGCCTTCACGTGTCGCTTTATTTTGTATGACTCTGCTGAACCAATGAGCGTTTTGCTGTCCATTGGTCACACCTTAATTGTGCAATTTCTAGTGCATTAGTATTATTGCATTCTTCTCATGTCTTGAGCATTTAATAATGTTTGGCTTTTCAGAGCGAGTTAAATCTTTTTGTATCCCATTTTACATTTAAAAGAAAATCTTCCTTATAATTATCCACACCTGAATATAAGGCATTTTTTTTCTCTTATTAATGATGTAATACCTAATTAATTGTAGTTATTAATATTGATGTGGTTTGGAATTTGTCAAATGAGCTTAGATGAAAAATATGATCAGAAAATCAACTTGCATAATAATTATCCATGCACTGTACATGTAAATTCAAACCAAAAAAATGTATTATATTGTCTACCTATCCATCCATTTATTTGTCTGTCTGTTTATTCTATTCATTTATATATAACAATTTTAAAATAAATTTAAAAAGTATATTTTTTTTTCTTACCTAATTGATTTATTTCTTACTAGTCTACCTATATGTATGTATGTATGTATGTGTGTGTATATGCATATACTGTATATTATATTGTTAGTAGTAGTAGTATAAAGTAAGTAAATTAAAACAATAAATAAATGTAATTGTAAAAAACAAAATTTAATTTTTTTAAGGGTTAGTTCGCCCAAAAATGAAAATGATGTCATTAATGACTCATCCTAATGTCATTCCAAGCCTGTAAGACTTCCGTTCATCTTCTGAACACAGATATTTTAGATTTAGTCCGAAAGCTTTCTGTCCCTCCTTTGAAAATGTATGTGTGGTATAGTCATTGTACAAAAAGGAAATGAAGACATCATCAAAGTAGTCCATGTGACATCAGTGGGTTTGTTAGAATGTTTTGAAGCATCGAAAATACATTTTGGTCCAAAAATAACAAAAAGTACGACTTTATTCAGCATTGTATTCTGTTGTCAATTCGCATTCAGTGACTCTGCTGACGTGTTATTCGATGCGCCCGAGCTTCGTTTACAGTCTGAGGGAGATGCACGCTCTACAAAACAATCTTCACAAACATGTCTAAGGATTTCGACACAGAGGAAGACTTGCTTTTTTTTTGCCCAGCCATATTTATTTGAAGCCGAATACACGGACGCACCGGATTACACGTCAGCAGCGTCAATGAAGCGGATTGACAACAGAGCGGAAGACAATACAATGCTAAGTAAAGTCATAGTTTTTTTTTATTTGTTTTTATTGACCAAAATGTATTTTCGATGCTTCAAAAAATTCTAACTAACCCACTGATGTCACATGGACTACTTTGATGATGTCTTTATTTCCTTTCTGGACAAGTACAGTATACCATACATACATTTTAAATGGATGGACAGAAAAGTCTCGAACTAAATCTAAAATATCTTAAACTTTGTTCCGAAGATGAACGGAATTGATGCCATAACTTTAATTTTTGGGTGAACTGACCCTTTGAATGTAGTCTTTTTGTCTATTTATTTTTTGAATATTATTCTGTCTGCCTCTCTTCATCTTTAATGATTTGATCCGCTGGTCTGTTTCCTTCACACATAAATAAAAGGCCAAATAAGTGAAAATGTCCTCTCTAACAAATGCCCTATAGGCTCCGGTTTCAGTGTTTCAACTAAACACACATTAGTTCAGACTGGTGCACTCACTGTAAGCTCAACTTTTAAGCTCTTTCTTCTTTCTCTCCATCTCTGTTTTGTGACTGTGCTTTAGGCATAGGTCGTGTGACCTTAGGAGCTTTCCTGGGTAGGTTTGTCTTTCCCCTGTGTTCTCTCTGTTGTTTCACCAGCTATCATTTCCTGCCTCCACAAACATATCCGTTCTCCTCCCTCGGGTTTTACTCTAATGTGGTGTGGGCCCCTGGATGAGAAGAACTCATTCAAATGTGCCGTTACCCCGTGATTACTCATTTTTCAGAACATTCCATCGTTGCAGTGCATCCCATCCACTTCGTCCATAGCCTCTTTGTTTTGTTTTTTTTGTAACACGTGAAAAAAGGCGCTATCGTACGCCTTGATGATATAAACGAGCATGAAGATTCACTTTGACCCTGGCGTTTGATTTTCATCTCATGATTTGTTTGTCTTCAGATATTTCGTTTATCACAACACGGGCGTTCTTGTGGAAGGTGTGCGTCATCACGCTGGTCAGCTGCCTGCCGCTCTACATCATCAAATACCTGAAGCGGAAGTTCTCACCTCCCAGTTATTCCAAACTTTCCTCCTGAGCTTTCCATACGTCACGGTGTGTCAAAAGGCATGCAGACACATTTATAAGCACATGTGACCTCTACATCAAACACTTTTGAAACTTCTGATTTTAGTTCACCCAAAAATGAACAGCCTAAAATATCATTTACTCACCCTCATGTCACCACTTTTGCTGATAATTTACTCACCCCCATGTCATCCAAGATATCCATGTCATTCTTTCTTCAGTCGAAAAGAAATTAAGGTTTTTGATGAAAACATTCCAGGATTTTTCTCCATATAATGGATTTCAATGGGAACCAAACGGTTCAAGGTCCAAATGACAGTTTCAGTGCAAACTATTTAAATGATTTCAGACGATGATTATGTGTCTTATCAAGCAAAACAATCTCTCATTTTAAAAAAAACAAAGTTTAAGTTTTATAAGCTCAAATGCTCGCCTTGCTCTGTTCTGTGATGTGCGTTCGTGACTCTCCTGTTCGAACTTGTTCATCAAAATGAACAAATCTTTTTTCGTGTCATTTGGTTCTTTCAATAAAAGAAATGAACGAGTTGACTCTGGAAAAGATTCGTTCATTTGTTCATTCGTCACGCATCGTAGAACAGAGCAAGGTGACCATTTGAGCTTAAACGTTTTTTTTTTGTTTTGTTTTTTAAATGAGCGATCGTTTCGCTTCATAAGACCCTTATTCATCGTCTGGAATCGTTTAAAGCCCTTTGAACAGTTTGCAGTTTGCACTGAAACTGTCATTTGGACCCTGGACCATTTGGTTCCCATTGAAGTCCATTATATGGAGAAAAATCCTGGAATGTTTTCATCAAAAACCTTCATTTCTTTTCGACTGAAGAAAGAATGACATGGATATCTTGGATGACATGGGGGTGAGTAAACTATTTAAAAGTGAAATTTTTTTAAAAGTGAACTACTCCTTTAATGACTTGCTGTATTTTCAGTGGAACACAAAAAGAGAAGTTTAGCAGAATGGTCACGCTGCTCTTTTCTATACATTGGAAAAATGGTCATCCTCCAAAATTGCACCTGCAACCCAGTCTTAACTTTTTTGTTTAATCTTAAAGGAAACTCCTATCTGTTTGGAATGACTTGAGGGTGAGTAAATAATGACCAAATTTTCATTTTTGCCTAAGCTATTCCTTTAAGTGTCAGCCCAAAAGTGCTTTATGATGCAGTGACATAATGTGATTTGTTTGTATATATGAACTTTGCCTAATATGACTAATATGAGTGTTCCTGTGCTCATCATTTAAAGATGGTGGGACAGTTGTAGGATTAAACAATGAGTATTGAGTACTTGAAAAGGCTAAAGCACAAAAATGACAAAATAGAATAAAAGGGTTGTTTAGGTCACCCACACTGGAATGACTGGAATGGTCCCTTAACCGTCACTTTTTACTTACCATAAATGTATGTGAAGGCATTTTTTTTTTTATCAAATAGATTATGGATTTTTAACTCTTTTTTTATTGTTGGTATATAACGATACAATTTCAGCTTTAATGAACGTAAAGTATTATTAATATTATCATAACCATCAGCACTTTTCCATCTGATTTTGGCTCATTTTGCGTCGTTAACTTTATTATTAATGGGATCTGTGTGGGCGGGGCTTGGTAAATACCTGTGGTTGTGATTCGAATGTTCTGATTGCATGAGTGTATACTGAAGTTGAATTCGGGCAGCTCTTGTTTCCTGTTGTGCTGTGGCTGCTGCTGCCATATGATCCTGCTGCAAAAAAAAAAACTGTGTAAATGTAAACCAGAGCACAGCGTGTGTTCTTACAGCGGGAACTATTTGTTCTGGGAACAACGGTCCTCTCAACCTGACATCCTAAATGACATTGTGGAAACTTCACAATCGACGTTTTGACAAATCAAACTTGATTGATTGCATGACTTGTAACACCAAGTCATTGAAAACAAGAATGTACTTTTGCTGGATTGGTATTATAAACGAATGACTTATTATTATTGTAAAAACTGAAAACAAAAAGTATTAGGATGTCCGAAGCTACTTAGAGGTGCACTGTAAATTTAGCATTTCTTATATCACCTATGGCACTTGTTCATCATTAGTTACTTTTTTATTGACAATGGCACCATTTATTTCGCAGTTTCACTATTGTTTGCTTTGACTGTGCTGACGGTGTGAAGTTGGCTCAATAATGTGTAAGATCATCTTGCCTTATCTCTATGAAACAAGTCAGCTGGTTTGAGGAATGAGTTTTATCATTCACTTTATTTTCTATACCGAGTGTGTGAGTGTGTGTTTACAATACTGAATGAGACAATGCCAAGCAACGTGTGCCGTACGCTGTTCCTTTCTTGCTGGTGGATTCCGTTTGTGTTTTGAAGACGCGGAGTTGTACTGTACTCAGGAAAACCACTGATTTCTTCTACTCTATATAAACCTTCAATTAACTCCGTAACAGCCGAACAACAATAGCTTATTTATTATTTGAGTATTTTGCTTTTGTTTCTCCTGCTTTTTTTCTATTGACTGACACATAATGGAAAAATGTGGTGTTTCTGTGACTGTGGGCGTTCTCTCATTGTCATCAGCACGATGGTTTCGGCAGTATAATTTAACATTTTAATGATTATTGATGTCTGATTAAAGAGAAATATGTTTCCAAGTGGTGCAGTGGGTGCTTCTTTTAAGGCCTCTGAATGTTTTTTGGTGGTGCTAATACATCATACATCCATATTTGGTAGCACTTTTTACATACACAGTATACATTGGTGAACTAATAGGCACAAAGAGAAAACTATTAGATATATAAAATATACTTCTCTAGCATCAAATTGACTGTATGTAATGTAGCTAGTTTTATCAAGCTTGACCATTCAACTGTTCTTCTTAAGATTTGTTGTTGTTTTTTTCGTTTTTTTATTATTATGGGAAATTAACTTAACTGTTTGTTATTAACTAAACCCCAACATTTGGTCTCAAACTCTATGCTCCAAACAAGTTACAAACTAATGGCTGAATTTTTAACTCTGTAGCCATTTTTGTTTGATTGTTTTATTATCATTACATTTGTAATTGAATTGTTAGAAAATGAATACTGAATATTTGTGTTTTTAAAAAGATTGCTATGGAAACTTGTTTCCGCCACTGAGTAAACAAATAAATAATTGCGACTTTTTATCTCACAATTCCGAGATACAAAGTCAGAATTGTGAGAAATAAAGTTGCAATTGTGAGAAAAAAAAAGACAGAATTGCGACTTTTTATCTCACAATTCTGACTTTTTTTCTCACAATTGCGAGTTTACATCTCGCAATTCTGACTTTATAACACATAATTGCGAGTTTATATCTCGACATTTTGACATCTTTTCTCAGAATTGTAAGATATAAACTCGCAATGGTGAGTTATCAGACCAATTCTAGGAGGGAAAAAAGTTTTTTCCCCCCCTCAGAATAGTTTATATCTCACAATTCTGACTTTACAACATGCAATTGCGACTTTATATCACGCAATTCTGACTTTATATCATGCAATTCTGACTTTATATCAAGCAATTGCGACTTCATATCACTAAATTCTGACTTTATATTTCGCAATTCTGACTTTATATCACGCAATTGCGACTTTGTCTCGCAATTGTGACTTTATATCACGCAAATGTGACTTTATATCACACAAGTCTGACTTTATATCTCGCAATTCTGACTTTATATCTCGCAATTCTGACTTTATATCTCGCAATTCTGACTTTATAACATGCAATTGCGACTTTTATTTTGCAATTCTGACTTTATATCTCGCAATTCTGACTTTATAACAAGCAATTGCGACTTTATATCACTAAATTCGGACTTTATATCTCACAATTCTGACTTTACAACATGCAATTGCGACTTTATATTTCGCAATTCTGACTTTATATCAAGCAATTGCGACTTCATATCACTAAATTCTGACTTTATATCACGCAATTGCGACTTTATGTCTCGCAATTGTGACTTTATTTCACGCAATTGTGACTTTATATCTCGCAATTCTGAATTTATATCATGCAATTGTGACTTTTATTTTGCAATTCTGACTTTATATTTCGCAATTCTGACTTTGTCTCGCAATTGTGACTTTATTTCACGCAATTGTGACTTTATATCTCGCAATTCTGACTTTATATCACACAAGTCTGACTTTATATCTCGCAATTCTGACTTTATAACATGCAATTGCGACTTTTATTTTGCAATTCTGACTTTATATCTCGCAATTCTGACTTTATAACACGCAATTGTCTTTATATAATGCAATTCTGATTTTATATCACGCAATTCTGACATTATAACAAGCAATTGTGACTTTTTTGTGATTTTAAAACACCCAATTGCGTCTTTTTTATTTCGCAATTCTGACTTTATAACACGCAATTGTGACTATATCATGCAATTCTGACTTTATATCACACAATTCTGACTTTATAACAAGCAATTGTGTCTGTATATCACTAAATTCTGACTTTGTTTCACAATTCTGACTTTACATCATGCAATTGCGACTTTATATCTCGCAATTCTGACTTTATATCATGCAATTGTGACTTTATATCACGCAATTCGTACTTTATATCTCGCAATTCTGACTTTAAAACACGCAATTGCTACTGTCACGCAATTCTGACTTTATATCTTGCAATTCTAGTTTAAAAACACGCAATTGCGTCTTTTTTATTTCGCAATTCTGACTTTATATTTCGCAATTCTGACATATCGCAATTCTGATTTTAAAACACGCAATTGCATCTTTTTTATTTCGCAATTCTGACTTTATAACACGCAATTGTGACTATCACACAATTCTGACTTTATAACAAGCAATTGAGACTTTATATCACTAAATTCTGACTTTGTTTCGCAATTGTGACTTTAAAACACGCAATTGCGACTGTCACGCAATTCTGACTTTATCTCGCAATTCTGACTTAATAACATGCATTTGCGACTATATATCACGCAGGTCTGACTTTATATCTCGCAATTCTGACTTTATTACACACAATTGCAACTTTATATCACGCAATTCTGACTTTATATCTCGCAATTCTGACTTTATAATTGCGACTTTATAGCCTATCACGCAATTCTGACTTTATATCTCGCAATTATGACTTTTTAACATGCAATTGCGACTTTATATCACATGTCTCACGATTCTGAGAAATAAAGTCAGAATAGTGAGATGTAAACTCGCAATTGTGAGAAAAAAAGTCAGAATTGTGAGATAAAAAGTCACAAGTACCTTTTTAATTTTTCATTCAGTGGCGGAAACAAGCTTCCGTAGATTGCTTCATATACACTATTAGAAGAAAAGGTTTTACAGGCTATAGAAGGGTTGTGTCAGGAGCTCCACATAGAACCTTTTAGGGCATTTTAATAGGGGATAAATCTACCAGAATAGCTTCTATTTTTGACTGACTGTAACATACCTTTTTTGCCATTCAACCTTTAGACAATCTGCTTTTTCTTTTAAAGCCACCACACCGTGGAATGCAATAAAAGATGACATAAAGAACTGCAGTTCCATTAAGAGTTTTAAATCACAACTGAAATCTTTTCTGAAGACCACTGAAATCTGTACGCACTGATGTGGTGTTTAGTGTGTGTAGTGTGTGTGTGTTTTAATGTACCCTACCAGGGAACTGCAGATGTAAATTAGCCTGTGTCTAACTCTGGTACACTGCATCAAATGGGAACATTTATGTTTGAAATTGTACATGGTCCCTAATAAATAGCCTAAAATCATGGGATAATTTTATGAATTTTGTTTTAATCGATTTTTAATTTTGATAAATTTGTTTTAATTAAGCAGCTCATGAACGCACCTAACCACTAAGAGAAAAATGAAATAACCTAATAAACCCATCTTTTTCCATCATTTAAGACATTTATCCTTGAATAGAAACTTTAAAATTGAGTCAAAATTTCTGTATAGAAGCCCACCGACCATTTTTTTGTTGTTGTTGTTGTTGTTGTTGCTGCTAAGAGTATAGATAGAATGTGAGCAAAAAGGTGAGTAAAAAAAAAGGTGTTCTTAAACACTGACTGATTGTTGAAAAATAACAAAAAAAAATTATATTTTAGTTTCTTTTAGCATACTCATGGATAGTTCATTTCAAAATGTCAGAAACCATGAAACATCAAACATACATGGGAAGTCGCAGTTTGAGTGAGTATAAGCTTGCATTTCTAAATTCTTTACATGACAGCACTACCTAACATACCGAGCCACACATTTATTTGTATGTATTGCTTCTAACCACCAGAGGGCGGCATTTACACATTTTCACTGAAGACCAACTTTGGGCCCACATGGAAACTACATCTGCTGGTAAGATTGCTGTTCAACAATAGGCTTTCAGAGTTGTGTGACCCCATGTTTCTGCCCACATGTAAAAATGCATTATTTTTACTATTGCTTGTAGTGTGTTTAGTCTGCTTTGTCAATTTTACTCTATTATATTTTATGGGGTGGTGATGGTGCAGTGGATAAGACATATGCTTTTGGTGTGAGAGACCCGGGTTCCCACTGTGAGACACCAATGTGTCCCTGAGCAAGACACTTAACCCCTAGTTGCTCCAGAGGCGTGTGACCTCTGACATATATAGCAATTGCACTGTAAGTCGCTTTGGATAAAAGCGTTAGCTAAATGAATAAATGTAAATTTTATTTTAGTCTCTTTGAGGGATGTCAATTAGATCAATATCTTCATGAATTTTTACTTTGATTTGTCAATTAGGAGTTCAGCAGTTAGATAGTGAAGGAAAAGCATCCAACGAGGGTCAGAATTAATAGTACCCCTGGTAAATATATATATATATATATAAAAATAGCTATAAAAAATATATTGAATATATATATATATATATATATATATATATATCCTTGTTTATTAAATACTTTTTGCAATCTGCTTTTGCCAAGATAACAGTTCTAATTTTTCTCCTGTAATGCCTGCCTATAATGAGTTAGCAGATATTAAGCAGACAATCTACTAATACTCTAATGAGAGTTAGTTGACATGTAGCTGCAAATTTACTTATAATCAACATATTCAAAAGGGACCATCAAAATAAAGTGTTACCGGTTTTTTTTTTAAGATTTTTTTTTTTTTGAAACCCTCCCAAACTACATGTTGGGATGTAGGGGTTGTTGGAATGTATTTATTTATTTATTTTTTCCTGACCCCAAGAATCAACTAATCTCTGCAATTCTCCTTCTATGATCCTTGAAGAGTCTTTGACCACTCATAGATTCATCCTCACTATATTAGCATCCTCACCTTAGCTATTTTCTTACAACACTTTCTATTTTGTGAAGCTCAGCAATCTTTTGCTGCACATCAGAACTATATTCTTTAGTTTTACTCATTGTGACGGATGATTAAGGATATTTGGCCTTTGTGTTTCCTCATATTTAGTCATGAAACAAGAAGTCATAGCTTAACAATTTCATGTTCCTAGTCACCCTTGTGTGCTAAAAAAAAAAAAGTAATATTAATGGGAATATACTTCAGAGATATTTTACTCATAAAACAATTCTTGTGGTGCAAATATTTGTGGCCAACATGTTTTGGGGGAAAACATTTATTTCATAATGTGATTTTCTCCCCACTTTCAATTCTTTTAGTTAGATTTTTGAGAATTTTTTGAATGAAGGATAAACAGTGCAGATTTATTTTTTTACAACCATCTTTGATCATATTTACCAGGGGTGCCAATAATTCTGACCAAGTCTACCATGTGATATTGTGACTATTTTTTATAGTTTATCTTATATGTACTGTACACTTATATATATTTTTTTCACCTGTATCATATATATATATATATATATATATACAAATTGATCATACTTAAATATGTAAGGCAGCATTGCACTTTTTTTTTTTTTTTTTGCTAAATGTTTTTGAAAAAATTGTGGCCAAGGCTGCATTTAATTAATTAGAAATAAAGGGGGAACAATATTGTGATAGTACAATCTCAAATGTGCTTTCTATTTGAATGTGTTTTAAAATGTTTTTATTTTTTATTTTATTTTTCTATCTGTGATGGCAAGCTGAATTTTTCAGTCTCATTGTTTCAGTTTTTAATGTCACACGATCCTTCAGAAATCATTCTAATATGCTTATTTGATGCTCAAGAAACATTTCTTATTATTAATGTCGAAAAGTCAAATAATATATATTTTTTTTACGAATAGTTAATAATGTCAAAAATCAACATTTATTTGTAAAAGAAATCCTTCGTAACATTATAAATGATTTTTTACTAATTTAATTGTTTTGGTGTAAAATAGTAATAATAAAGAACGAGCAGGTGTGTGCAGACCTTTGACTGGTTTATTGTACTTACTGAGATTATCAGCCTTGAAACACACAGACAGTGTGTTATCAAGCTCTCCACCCAAACTCACCCACACACACTCTGTAGTGCAGGAAACGTGTGGTTTACTGCGACCCCGCTCTAGATGTGATGGTCCACTGACACTAACATGCTTTCTCTTTCATCTTATCTTTCTATCTTCCTCTCTTCCCCTTCTCTTTATATCTCCATCTACCTGTCTTCACTTCTACATCAAAACTCAATTTTGCTGTTCCTGCTTTTGCTTAAAATAACCCAGATCCATTGCACGTGCCTGTGTAGACTCCACCCTTTGATGTGTTTGTGCGCTGGACATTTCCGCAGAGGTTGTGGGGCAGTTGTGTTGTTTTATCAGCCACATGTGGGGCACAACACGCGTCACACTGTTTTTCTTCTGTCTCTAGAGTGTCTGTTTTTCCAAAGCATTGTGTTTCCTGTAGGTGGACACAGATTTGGGATACTCCTTTAGCTAAGCACTTTCTGTTGATGAAAACCTTCAGCTGTATTTGTCAGCAATTATTTCTACAGTGAAAATTCTATCTATCTATCTATCTATCTATCTATCTATCTATCTATCTATCTATCTATCTATCTATCTATCTATCTATCTATCTATCTATCTATCTATCTATCTATCTGTCTGTCTGTCTGTCTGTCTGTCTGTCTGTCTGTCTGTCTGTCTGTCTGTCTGTCGGACCATCTATCTATCTATCTATCTATCTATCTATCTATCTATCTATCTATCTATCTATCTATCTATCTATCTATCTATCTATCTATCTATCTATCTATCTATCTGTCTGTCTGTCTGTCTGTCTGTCTGTCTGTCTGTCTATCTGTCTGTCGGACCATCTATCTATCTATCTATCTATCTATCTATCTATCTATCTATCTATCTATCTATCTATCTATCTATCTATCTATCTATCTATCTGTCTGTCTGTCTGTCTGTCTGTCTGTCTGTCTGTCTGTCTGTCTGTCTGTCTGTCTGTCTGTCTGTCTGTCTGTCTGTCTGTCTGTCTGTCTGTCTGTCTGTCTGTCTGTCTGTCTGTCTGTCTGTCTGTCGGACCTTCTATCTATCTATCTATCTATCTATCTATCTATCTATCTATCTATCTATCTATCTATCTATCTATCTATCTATCTATCTATCTATCTATCTATCTATCTATCTATCTATCTATCTATCTATCTATCTATCTATCTATCAATCTATCTATCTGTCTGTCATTTTATCTATCTATCTGTCTGTCTGTTGGACCATCTATCATTCTATATCTATCGTTCTATCTATCATTCTGTCTGTTTAACTATCTATCTATCTGTTTATCTGTCTGTGTGCCATTTTATCTATCTGTCTGTCTGTCTGTCTGTCAGACCATCTATCATTCTATATATCTATCATACTAGATATCATTTTGCCTGTCTGTTTATCTATCTATCTATCTATCTATCTATCTATCTATCTATCTATCTATCTATCTATCTATCTATCTATCTATCTATCTATCTATCTATCTATCTATCTATCTATCTATCTATCTATCTATCTATCTATCTATCTATCTATCTATCTGTCTGTCTGTCTGTCTGTCTGTCTGTCTGTCTGTCAGACCATCTGTCATTCTATCTATCTATCTATCTATCTATCTATCTATCTATCTATCTATCTATCTATCTATCTATCTATCTATCTATCTATCTATCTATCTATCTGTCTGTCATTTTATCTATCTATCTGTCTGTCTGTTGGACCATCTATCATTCGATATCTATCGTTCTATCTATCATTCTGTCTGTCTAACTATCTGTTTATCTGTCTGTGTGTCATTTTATCTATCTGTTTGTCTGTCTGTCTGTCTGTCAGACCATCTATCATTCTATATATCTATCGTACTAGATATCATTTTGTCTGTCTGTTTATCTATCTATATATCTATCTATCTATCTATCTATCTATCTATCTATCTATCTATCTATCTATCTATCTATCTATCTATCTATCTATCTATCTATCTATCTGTCATTCTATCTATCGTTCTGTCTATCATGCCATATCTATCTGTCTATCTCTATCATTCATATATCTGTCTGACTGTCTTTCATTCTATGTATCAATCTATCTGTACTTTAAAATGTTGTGTTTAGTGATGTTAAAATGCTTCAGAATTCTTCTCAGGCAAGACTGAAAAGGTCTCTGTTTTAACGATTTGGTGTAATTATTTTTGCCGAGTTTACTGAGTCACATGAAAGTTGGGGAATGTATTCTCAAGGGCAGCATTTGCTCAATACCACTCTCTTAAAACTCTATTGAAATGACTTTCCTGCCATTTGTTGCTCAACTCGCTGTGTTGTTGATAAGTCAGTCACTGTTGTGTCTGGACCCCACAGTGGAGCTCTGGGCAGAGGGTCTGTGTTTGCTCACTCAGCCTGTGGGAGCCAATGAAATCCCACCCCTCTGGAACACAGCCACAGTTGCCCGGCAACAACCTTACACAACAGGAAACAGACTTGGGGATTCCGTCACTGAGCCGAGTCAAAGAGAGCATTCAGTGGAGACAGGAAGCCCCAAGGTACAGCAGGGGGCAGTTCTATAACCAAGGCCATGGCGTGTAAATACCACCTCAAATTGCTGTTGCTGTTTCTACTTTAAGCACTTTATATGTTCATCAGCTTACTTTTAAATGTGGTCTGGGTTTTATGACATGGACTCATAAGGCACATCGTAAAAAGGCTAAAATAACACATTTGATTACAATCCCATTGTGACGTAAAAAACATCAACATGCTTTTCTTGTTCTGCATTATCGTCTTAGCATAATTTTAGCCAGTGATATATTTTCAGTTAGTCATATTTCTGAAATTCAACTTCTGCATCCAAACCTGGTTTTATCTGTTTTATCTATTAAGGAAAAGGGGAAGAAGAAAAAAAAAGCTGGAACCTTGAGGTCTTTTCCAGAAGACCACCATCAAATCAGCGTCATTCCCAGTATACTCACCCACAAATATGACGATGAGCCCTGCCAGCCAGACGGAATAGTGACTTGTAAGAAGAGGTGAGTAGACCTATGACATCAATGACTCCCCCTTTCTTGACCAATCACGGCACAGACAGAGGAACAGTTTGGGTGCACATGGGGCTTGAATGTGGTTTTGGTTTATTTTAACAACTTTTAAACGCTGACACATCATTAGTGATGCACATGCATATTATGATTCATGCCATTGTTATGAGTCTGCAGCCTTTTTTAAACATCTCCGAGACAGACAATTCAACATCTGTGGCATTAGTTATGGACTCATGTTACATTGTCCCTAATGTCTTTGCCATCTGTGGCGTGCCATGCGTCGATGCATATATTGCGTTATAGCACATTGCCGCCCATGTATCCTGTTTGGAAACATAATTTGTCATTTGTGTATTCTTGAAAACCTTATAGAGTAAACAGCAGTGCATCATGTTGACACACAAGACAAGCTAACTGCATTATCACTCATTGTATTATCATTATCATTAGCGTTAGTAGTTCTTGAAGTCATAAAGTCACTGCCACTCCTGGACATAGCAGTTAATAAGGTGTCTTTCGAACATAAATGAGAAATGTATGGCTCAATTTTAAAGTCCCAGTGTTGTAGTGCGAGTAAACCGGCTGACCTGTCTTTGTGGGCGTCTAATCAATTATTCATCTGGTCTCTGGAATACTTCACTCCGATTGGTCAATCACGCCATCAGTGGTCTGAAATTCATTGATTCCCCAATCCAGAAGCGCAAAACTGCCAAACTGGCGATTCTAAAGATTTCATGGCCCATGTTAATCCCTTACCTAAACCCTAACCTTAACCTCAGTATAGGAAAGAATTACTGTTTCATGTTATCTCCCATTTAAGATTTTTCTGAACTGAGCCTATATGGAATCAGAACTTTTCTTGACAGATGACTGTGAATTTATTGAACAATGAAATCTGGTGGGCGGGGTTTGCATCACGGGTTCTCGTATGCATCTGGAGGCATCTAAAGCCTTTAGCTGTGTCTGAAATCACTCCACACCTAATATAGTCCATCATCCGTGGTGCACATTATTGAATGCACTCATTCAGTCCCATAATGCATTGCAATATCAAGTTTGCAACCCATAAACTCAGTACCGAACACTGTGAACATTGCACTGAATTCCTATGTCTTTTTAGAGACTTACATAACACTTTCATAAACATGACATAACACGGTAACACTTTACAATAAGGTTCATTAGTTAACATTAGTAAATGCATTAACTAACATGAACTAACGATGAGCAATGCATTAGTTACAGTGTTTATTAATCTTTGTTTATGTTAGTTAATACAAATACAGCTGTTCACTGTGCGTTCATGTTAGTTCACAGTGCATTAACTAATGTTAACTAATACAACCTTTGATTTTAATAATGTATTAGTAAATGTTGGAATTAATATTAACTAAGATTAATAAATGCTGAATAAGTTTTGTTCATTCTTAATATATGTTAACTAATGAACCTTATTGTAAAGTGTTACCCATAACACCTGTCATGAACATGGAGTCTTTATGAATGTTTATGACTGTTGTCATTAAGTGTCATTCGGTAAATTAAGACACTTTTAATGCAAAGTTGACATTGTTTAAAATGCCTTTATTGTGACAACTTGACATTAACAAAGACAAAAATGTCTTTAACCTGTCAACCTGTCACAAATATGTCATTACAGGTCAAATTATCAAACTTAAAGAAGTTATTTAGCTTTGTGTTAACATTACATTACCCACTTTGGTTGTCATGACACCATTATAACTGTGACATGAATATTTTACTTGTCCTCCAGTAAAGTGGAACACATTGTACTAGTTATAAAGATGTTATTAAGGGTTATTACACTGTCAAATGCTTTAACAACACTGTCATTAATATTTCCCCTTACCTCAAGTAAAGTGGAACACGTTAGACTAGTTATGATTTCTTGGTTAATGTCAAGTTGTCATAAATAAGACATTTTAAACAATGTCAACTTTGCATTAAAAGTGTCATAATTTACCGAATGACACTTAATGACAACAGTCATAAACATTCATAAAGACTCCTTCATGTTCATGTTTATGACAGTGTCATGTCAGTCTTATGCACACCCCTTCAAATAAAGTGTTACCTGGCAGTCAAATGATCTTGGGTGACTTCAGTTAATTTTAGTAATATTGTTTCAGTGTTTTATAATATATATTTTTCTTTGGTTTTTCTTTGTTTTTTCATAAGCTTTAATGTAATTCATGGGTACACTGAACATTTTTTTATTAGATTTTTGATTTACAGAGTCTTTCTATTTCAAAAAGTCACATTTAATTGAATGGTACTTGCCATTTCTTTGTAATTATTTTATAAAATTATTTTATGAAAATTGATTCAAATCCTACAGCCACATTTTTACAGTACAGTATAAAATAATAAAACTACAGAGCCCTGCATGACATGCAAAAAAAAATCCTGTGCACAGTTTACTAATTTGTTCCCCCGATTTGCTAAATTGTGCAGATGATTTACTAATTTGTTCCATCAGTCTATAAATTGTGCGCACGATGTAGCAAATTAATGGAACGAAATAGTAAACCATGGTCACAATTTATAATTTGAGGGAACAAATTAGTAATCCACGTGCTGGATTTCGCTTATTTTTCCTGCATGTCATGTGTGGGGCTCCATATAAAACAATTCAAAGCTTAAATCAATATTTCATGTCCACGTCTTTACTTATTTGCTAATTAGCCATAGGTTTTGTGTTCAGTCACTGCATACAGCTTAGTAATGCGGATGTAAGTTTAGATTTAAATCCAGTAAGATAGACAACAAAAAGTCTTTGTATAGGGACTGTACACTCCAGGTTTTTGGCGTATACTGCAAAGCTGAGGTGAACAAAATATCCGGAACTGTCCGGCTGTTGCTTAAAAACCCTTGCCCTCAACAACGGGCAGACAGAGTGGAAAAACTACAGGCCAACTGACGTAGAACTCGGCGCACGTCAATCAGCACTGTTAGTGCTATTTATTACCTTAAGCCTGGAAGCTGTGTTAACTGCGGCACGGAGCTTGCTTTCACATAGCTGGGGAGGACATGGGAGGCCCTGCCCACATCCCTTCAAGCCCACTTAGGGCCCCTAACCAGTGGGTGAGAGCTTTCCATGAGGTCAAACAAATACATTTGACCCACAGAACAGCAGGAGAGAGAGGACTGTAAGAGAGGGTAATGGCACAATTACCACGTTCCCATGATGAAAGAAACAGCTTGTGTTTCATAAATGCACTAATTCCTGATGCAATTATATATCATCCTGTGCGTGTGAGGTGAAGGCTATTTGGCTCCCTTTTGTTACTCGACCTGGATGAATTCTTGGTGGGGGCAAACACTATGCAGCTACTTCAAAACATGCCCATGTCATTAGAGAGCTTGCAATGCTCAGCCATGTAAAAAAAAAAGAAAAAGGAAGAAGCTATTTTTTGCCTAATGAGAAGACCATGTTGTACTTATCTTTCTTGAACATACATTAAAATCACACAACGTTTAGGGTTAAAAGCATATGAATCTTTTTTCACGCATGAATACTAAGAACCCCTAACATTGATGCAAACATTTGCCAACATTTCTTGGCTTCAAAAAAAGTCCTGGATGATTTCCGATGACGCAGCGAATCGCGCCCCACTGGAAAATTGTCAAAACCGAAATCATAGTTGCCCGAGCTGCCAACAGCATCTTGTGATTTTCAGATCCCATTTCCCTGGACTGTGATGTCCTAAAAAAAAACAACCGGAGTTGCAAGTCTGTTTATTCAATCACTATCAACGCACTGGTGTTGCTACGCGATGATCCGTCTATTGATGGGACAATAGATAATTAACATGATAATGGTTTCTTTAACTGCCTTTGTTTTCAAAACGGACACGTTTGATTTCCAGTAGATGCACGTGTGCTCACACTGGCTCTTTCACTTTGCATTTCAGCTATAGATCTTAGTTAGGGTAACATCATATTTATTTTTTGATATGAATGAGAACCAGGCTGTGAGAGATAGAATTACAATGAATTTCAGTAGATTTTTATTTAAAGGGTTAGTTCACCCAAAAATGAAAATTAAGTCATTAATTACTCACCCCCATGCTGTACCATGCTGTTCTTAGCGATCGAAACTTGATGGTCCAGGAAGTCAATAAAGAAAATGAAGAAAAATAACGAATAAAGTTGTTATTTTTGTTTGTTTTTTCGCACAAAAAGTATTTGCGTCGCCTGATAATACTTGAGCCACTGTAGTCACATGGAATATGTAAACATTTTCTTCAATGACTTTCTTGGCCGTCAAGTTTCGATCCCTTTGGCAGCCTATGCAGCAGTGATCCACCTCTCAAATTTAATCAAAAATATCTTCAAATTTAATCAAAAAGGTCTTACGGGGTTGGTACAGCATTGGAGTAAGTAATTAATGACTTAATTTTCATTTTTGGGTGAACTATCCCTTTAACAACATACCAACTGTTAAGAAACATCTTTCAGGAAAAAAAAAAAAAAAACTTTCCGTAAACAAACTCCATGAAACCGTTTCAAAAGTTGTTAAAATTACGTGAACTAGGACCTTTTTACAGTGTAAAGACTGCAAGTCTATCACTCACAGCCTGGTTTTCATCTGTGTTGAATTCAATATAGCATCTAACCTAAAATAGATTTGTAAGTGAATCGTTAATTTGAATCAGTTCTTCTAAATGAACCTCTGTACAAAACTGGTCTGAACGAGACTGAACGAATTAACGAATCAGACTGAATCGGTAAAAGAGCGCTCTGGAAAAAAAATTATTGCGTGCTGAGCTTAGCTACATGTCCAACTTGCAATGATTCTGTTTATATGTGGTGGTTAGCACACCAAAACTCTCTGAACTTAAAGCTGTCTTTTGATATAATTACCCGAGAACCAATGAAAAAACGAATGAGGTGAAAAGTATGATTTACTAAAAAGAAATGTTGACAATAACTTATATATATGAATGTATAATAAAACACAATTGGATTTAATTAATACGTATTTTAGTAGCCCAAAACATTGCAGTCAATAGATTTTAGTAGTTAGTTTGATACAAGTGCTTTTATTTTATTTTAAACGAGCTAAATCATTGCTGCATCTTTTTAAAATGACCTGCTATAACCCAACAAAATCATACTAAACAGTAATATTTACCTTCATATGACTCTACCGGGACGTTTTAGAGAGTGTAATATCCAATGGCAGGAGGTTGGGGGATATTAAACACTCGTTGAATCATTTTTAAACCGGTTCAAACTGTTCGAAAGAACCGATTCTCAGAAAAGAGTTGGACTTCACTAGCAGATGCGCATGCGCACACGGCCGGCTCTTTTGCCTTGGGTTTCTAGACTGTAGTTTTCAACGGCTCCACATCTGGAAATGTTGCGAGGAGAGAATCCCTCTTCATCTGCCGTTGAGCTTGAGACGTGGTGCCTGCGTCACTCCATGGAGGGGCGGGGCTTCTCGGAGGTGTTTCCCGGCTTTATATAGATACAGAGACCTTTCCATCGCAAAGCAGTGCGTCACCAGAACCCCTGGAAACTAACATGCAAGTCCAGAGTAGAAAATATAACGAGTTAGAGAAACTGAATTAAAATAAGATTAATACGTTTTTGCGTTGTTATTGCATGCGCTTTTAAAGTGCTGTCTATCAAATCATTTAAGCTTTCAAATAACTTAGTTTCGTGACTGGAATACACCTTTATTACGGTAGAAGAGAACATTTTTATCACAGATATCTGGAGTCATCCTTATACTGGGACATAACACGCTGATCGGACACTGTTTTGCGTTTTGGGAAAGCGCGTTGAACTTGGTGTGAGTTCACTAGCTAGACACTTCGCAAGCATGAAATCGGCAGAGGAAGGTAACGTATAAGAAGAATAAATGCACGTATTTACACTGTCGTATTTCACTAGAACGTGTTTCTGTATCATTATTAGCTTTATAATATTATCCTAATATTATTGAACCGTCATAATAATGGATGCACGTTTGCTTATGAGTTTACCTGTAGTGAATTATAAAAAAAAAAATCTATGACTGCTATCCTGCACTCACCATTATCTCGGTTACCAAGGGAGACTGGGGAGTGTTGTAACACTCTCTAACGCGATCTCGTGCAATGCCATGGCTCTCCAACTTTGACATAGCGTTCCCACATTTGTCTGCTACAAATTAAAGTAATTTAGAAATCTACAGCATGTTCCCAAACTGTGTGAATGAATGCCAAATGCAAAGACCGCTGTTGTAAACAACCTCACTAAAGAGGTGAGTTGTAGTAGTTGGGGTAGGTGACACTAATAGAAAATATAGACGTTTTACTAGTTATACTTATTATAGCATTATCACTACCCCAAAATTATAGGCCTATATATAGCAAATAAAACACAAAAATAAGTATAAGTATGATAACAACTCTAAACCTATATTGTCTAATCTCTGTGCAATCTTTGTGTGTCCATTAGGACTTTGGAAAGTTGTTACAAGTCCTCCCCATGTATGATTTGTTGATGTTTTGCATCCAGTAGCTCATTTCCGAATGGTCATTGGTGGTTACAGCTATACCTGTGATCAGTTTGGTGAAGTTATATTGTTATTCAATGGACTGAATGAGTTTTCCTTAGTTTAAGGGACAGCCTTAGCAGACGGGAGTGGTGGGCTGGACGAAGATGAATAAGGAGGGACGTTATTTAGATTGTGGCTTTTTGCATCCCTCTCTTTGCGGCAAATGTGCATTTCGCAAGATAACTTAGATTATAGTTCATAATGACAACTCTACGTAAACAAAGGCAGTTATCATAATTTTGGCAGGAAAATAATAGTTACTTAAACCAGCTTTAAGATGGTTTCTTGGTCCTAACTGGTTTAAGATGGTCTTGAAAGTCTACTTGAACCTGACCTGCTCTGAAAAGTGCCTAAAACCACTTTAAATCCAGCCGACAGACCATCATAACAAGGCTGGGAGACTAGAAAACCTGCTTAAGCTGATTTAAGGTGTTTTATTTCAGCAGGGTTACTAATGTACTTTTAGTAATCAGTAATTTAGTACTTTTATTTATTTTTTTAAGCTATCAGAATCACATGGTGTATACTTCCGGCTTGCTTACAAAAATCTAATATGTAGTTGTTAACTTGATTCAAAAACGATACATACATTAGGGATACATTAGCATGCTATCAGTATCCAGGGTGCTTTGTTGCGCTGTGGTCACATTTTCAAGTATCCGTGTTTTTAATCGTCCTCTAAAGTAGCGAGAAATCATTGCAAATTTTATTCCAAGCAGAGCCAGTAGTGACTGTGAGCCAGTTTGGGCTAACTTACATTATATATATTTCCACCAGGTTGGACTGACTGACTACAGTGGCTCACTCAACCTAACAGCATTTTTTTTTTTTTCCTTTTTGATTTTATACGAATAAAAATAAATGTATTCACAAAAATTTCAATCAATAAAGTATGTCTTAATGGGATGGTAGATGGACAGACTTAACCTGAATAAGCCAGAAAAGGCTTTTAAAAATGTTTGAAAAGTTTTTGGATAAACTAAAATTGCTAAAGTGGGCAATGATTCATCTTGTACTCTCCAGAAAGCACCAATCACTCTTTTTTTTTTTCTCTCTAGTCAAGACATCTTCTGTTAGTCATGTTGCACTTCAAATGTCGTGTTGTTCTCTAATCTCAATATATACATTGCATTCATTGAAGCAAATGTTTGCCCGTTTTTCGACAAAGATCGCTTATGAGTATTGGTTTTCCGTCCGGTTTTGTCCTCAGAAAGGTATTTTTAACACTTTGTTATTTTTGGCCTGGTATTTGTGTATCACTCACCTTGCTTCCTCTGCAAAGGTTGTGGCTTTTAGCCACTAACGTTTTTTTTTGTTTTTTTTGTTTTGACTCACAGCTATTACTAATAAAGAGTAGAGTGTCTTTTTATAATGCCACCATTTTATACGAATCAAATGGCAGTTCATAAAAATTAAAAAGCTATTTATTAGAGGTGGCTGATTGTAAAAGCAGCAGTCTCCTTCAAATATTCACACAGCACCTTTATGCACGTTCTTCAAGAAATGTTCTCCACCTATGCTCTTTTATCTCTATAGCTTATTTTTTGTTGCAGTACCTCATGAAATTCTGATTGCACCTTACAGATGCCTACGGTTACAGCCAAAACACCAGCATTTCACTTCCTCTGAGCAACCCCTGCCCATCTTCCCAGTACCACAATCTCCAGACCAGCCCTTCATTGTCAATATCCATCAGTCAGCCATCCTCATTCTCCCCTCAAGATGACATGAGCTCGGTGGGCTACTTCCAAACATCCGGGCCCCGGTCCAACGGAGCTCCCACATTGGAGAGTCCACGCATTGAGATAACGGCTTACGGGCAGTTCCCCGAGGATGAAGTAGAGGAGAACAGCGTTCCCGTGGCCAAGCGAGTCAATTCCATAGTGACATTAACATTGCCAAGTATCGACGGCTATCGTGATCCCACTTGTCTCAGCCCGGCAAGCAGCGTGTCTTCTCGTAGCTGCCATTCAGATGCGTCGTCATACGAATCGGGCTTCTCGTACAACTACGACAACTCGCCGCAGAACTCGCCCTGGCAGTCCCCATGCGTCTCGCCGAAAGGTTCCTCGTCGCTGCAGTCCTGCACCCTCGGGGCGTCTCCGCGCCATTCACCATCCGGTTCTCCCCGTGCCAGTATCACAGACGACAGCTGGATTGGCACCAGAGGCTCTCGACCAAATTCTCCTTGTGGCGGTAAGAGGAAGTACAGCTTTAATGGCGTCAACTCGCACAAGTACCATCCGTACTCGCCGAATCAATCCCCGGGGCCATCGCCACAAACTTCACCCCGTCTCAGTGTGACTGAGGATACCTGGCTCGTCAACACCAATCAGTACACCAACTCTGCCATTGTCGCCGCCATTAATGCCCTCACCACAGATGGATTAACAGATATTGGGGAGGGGATCCCTTTAAAGTCCCGCAAGACCAGTCAGGAGCACAGTGCCTCGATGAACCTAAAAGTAGAACCAGGTGGAGAGGAGACGGGATCCCTGGAGCTTTGCCAGGATGACTTCTCAGCACGCCTGCCCTTCAAAAAAGAGACCTACTGTAGTGGCTTCTTGGATGTACCCCAACACCCATACTGGTCCAAGCCGAAGCCTTACATCAGGTTGGTTCCATATAAAAATTTCTTTCATATTCATGAACAAGTAGTTTGCTCTTTTGTCTGTGCTAACCAAAGTTCCCTCTCTCTCTCTCTCTCTCTTTGCCTCAATATTGGACTCTCTCATTCTTATTTTCGAAGTCCATCGTTGCCTGCTCTTGATTGGCAGTTGCCTTCCAGTTCAGGGCCATATAGCCTACAGATTGATGTCCAACCCAAGTCCCATCACCGTGCTCATTATGAGACTGAAGGCAGCAGAGGGGCCGTGAAAGCACTAGCGGGAGGGCATCCAGTGGTTCAGGTATAAGTTCATAATCTCGAATAGTGTTGTCAAAATATTCGGTACCAAGTCGGTACTAAAACTTTTTAAACGTCACGGTACCAAGTAGCCTACCCGGTCAAATCCGGTTCTGCATGCATGAAGGGCGTGAAGTTGCGTCCTCTTTATGAAAGCGCTGAGACATGGCGACCGGCGGCGCTACTGATGTGGGGTCTGTGTATTAAACTGCAAAACGACTATTTAAATATTAACCCTACATGTTCTGCTTGTCTCTGTGTGAATGAACGGCGCAGACGCGCGGTTTCATTTAACGTTACCTCACACACACACACTGAAGCACGAGTGATGCTCGCGCTGTTTTCAGTCTCTGCTGCCTCACGATATGATGACGATTCATGATTCAATTCGTGTCCGAGAATCACTTCATGAGCATTTTACCGTTTCATTTGAGAAAAACTACCGTCATACTATACATGCACAGAAACTCAAAGGTCTTCATGGCAACCCGTCAAAATAAAAGTTTGGTTTAACTTAAAAAAATTTACAGAAATAATTATACCGTATTAGGCTACTGTACAATAGATGTCTCCATTAATTAAATATTAATGATATTAGTAATATGTGCATAGAAGGTTGCTTATTTTTCACTTTATATTTTTATAAGCAATCAATATTTCCGTTTAAACAGCATGTAGCCTTCAATGCTTTCATAAATTTACCATCATAAAAAATAAAGTCATTGAATTTTTTTTTTTTTTTTCTAATAGTTAAAAAAATTGGAAAAATAGTTCAAACTGATTTTTCTGTGGTACCGAAATTGGTACCGAGAACCGCAAAATTTTAATAGTATCGGTACCGACTACTGGAATTTTGGTACCGGGACATTCCTAATCTGTAAAAAGCAGTTGGGTCTCTCAAATGCATAGTTCGCTGTTTCATTATTTACTCACCCTCATGTTGTTCCAAACCTGTACAACTTTCATTCTTCTGTGGAATGTTTCAACTGGTTTTAGGATGATGCAGGAAATGATTAGTTTGATTAAAATCAAAATCTTCTAGGTTGATCTCTGCATGAAAAAAAGCTGTTTTTTGTTAAATGCAATAGGTTTGAAAATAAAATAAAAATAGAATAATAAAGTTTTCAGGATAAGATTTTTTTTACACTTTTGAAAGAAGTCTCTTATGCTCACCATGGCTGCATTTAATTATTTAAAAATACAGTAAAACCAGTAATACTGTGAAATAATATTGCAATTTAAAATAACGGTTTTCTATTTTAAAATATTTTCAAATATAATTTATTCGTGTAATGGAAAAGCTGAATTTCCTGCCATTACTCCAGGCTTTAGTGCCACATGATTCCTTAGAAATCATTTTAATATGCTGATTTGATGCTCAATAACTATTTATTATTATTATCAATGTTGAAAACAGTAGTGCTGCTTAATATGTTTGTGGAAACCAATACCATATATATATATATGCTCTTTCAAACTAAAGCTGCCATTCATTGTGGAAACTCTCAGAGAATGGTCTTTAAACGGTAAACTATTTATTTATAGTCAACATCCTCTCTGTTCTATGGTGGTATATTTTCACTCTCTCATTGTTTTTGGTCATGTAAGGGAACTTCCTTTTATTTGTTTTCTCTAAAGTCAAAGTGACGTTAAAGTGATTTAAACCCTTATATTGTTTGTTATGCTGCCAGTTCAGGAAGTGTGAGTTGAGGTCTTCTGATATTTCACAAGACAGGAGTGTCTTGGTGTCAGTCCGTTCAGCTCATCGGTGAGTCACACACCTCATTTGCTATCGTAGCTGAATCATGGGTATTCGCTGCTCCAGTTGGTTGCAGATGCTCCCTAATGGATAACAGAATTCCTAAAGACAGGAGTCGTGGTTTTATCTGAAAAACATCAGTGTGGTTGGATGTGCCTCTTGGGGTATGCGAACCACAGTCTCCACGACCACTTTATTTACTGAAATCGCAGTTAAAGGTGAATTCAGCATTTCAGAATACATCTGTGGCTGCTGGGTACTTCGAATTCAAAATAACGAGGTGCTAATGATTGTGAACACGTGGCTCAGTGCGACTCCCGTCTGAAAAAACAAGGTCCTCTCACCCGCGTTTTTTTTTTTTTTTTCAGATCCATTGCCGTTTCCGGCCTATTGCACAGACTGCCTTTTGTTTAGCTACAGTTCCTCGTACTGCACTGACATCATGTGCAACAGCATCTTGTGGAGGCGTCAAGTCTTTCCTGCACACAGTTCTGGCAGGCAAGGGAAGGGGAGTGTTCGACAGAGCCTCAAACAAGCTTGTCCCATTCTGTAAACCATCAGATTAGAGAGCGCTCTCAGCTGCACATGTTCTTCTTTTATTGTACAGCACGTCCCTTCATGCTCTGTCACCGCCGTTGTCCTCCTCTGAGGATCTCAGTCAGTGTGCAAGTTCTTTTGTGACCTTAAGTGGAGTTGTTAGTGAAGTACGTTTGTCACATTTGTTTGGACCGTAATCAGAGTATTTCAATTGAAAGTTCTTCACATAAAAATCAAATTGACATGTGGCCACAGTTTCTCTAACATTCTTGTTTTGTATCAACTTTAATGGTGATTGGAAGTCAGATATATATACTTTTAATAATTCCAGTTTATTTTTAAGAATGGAGAGGGTCAGGTTTCCCAATTCCCAATCATTTCAGCCCTGATCTCAACAAATGAATCATATTTTCAGAATTTTGAAGCACCTACTTGTATGTGTTGCCTACACTCACTATATCCTCATATTTAGTCTTAGAGCTCCCCTCTTCCCTCGTTCTGTCTCTCCACTTGGGGTTTGGTGGTTTCTGATGGTCAGGATTTTTTGTGCTAGAGCCCCATCTCTCTTTTTCTCTCTCCCCCCCTGCTCTGGTTCCTGGTGGTTTCTTTCAGATTTTTTCTATCCTGGATGCAGTTTGACCACATGTGCCGTCGGATTGACGGTAGACGTGAGTGTGTAGCCTCTGAAGTAAGCCTGCCGCACCACAGCTATGTGCTTCCACGTCTGCGCTTTAGTCTCTCGGGAAGTTAACTTCTCTAAGAACAGCTCTGTCAACAAAAATCACTGCTGTAACTGGAATAAGTGACGAAATCCCTAAATATAGGTTGCTTGGTAAAGGCAGTGCTTCCACATTTCTAATATTCAGACTGGTTTTATCGCGTAGGCCTACTGTGATCTTTATAACATTTTGTTGAGTACTATTAGTAGATTTTCTATCTGGTTAAGTCTTTTTATGACTTATTTTATCATAGTAATGTGTCTCCTTCACTAGAAATTTGCGTACTCAAGTTTTTACTTAAGTGCGCAAAAAGACATACATTTGATCTTACCCTCAATATTACCCTTCAGATACCCTGACTACACATGATTGGCTGCATTCATATTGCAATGCTTAATATGCATACAGTACAGAGATGAGCCAAAACATTATGACCAATTACCTAAAATGCTTTTGTGTGCTGCCAAGACATGGACTCTACAAGACCCCTAAAGGTGTCCTGTGGTATCTGATGTTAGCAGCAGATCCTTCAAGTCCTGTAGGTTGCGAGGTGGACCCGCCGTGGATTGAACTTTTTGGTCCAGCACGTCCCACAGATGCCCAATTGGATTGAGATCTGGTGAATTTGGAGGACAAGGCACCTTGAACACCTTGAACTCTTCATCATGTTCCTCAAATCATTCCTGAACAATGTGTGGGAGGGTGCATTATCCTGTTGAAAGAGGCCACTTCTACCAGGGAACACCATTGCCATGGGTGTTCCTGGTCTGCAACAATGCTCAACGTTCACATGAATGGCTGGACCCTTGGTTTCCCAGCAGAACACTGGAGATGGTTCTCACTGCGGAACATGAAATCCACGGGGAGGAGTCAGATCCAGATCCAACTCCTCCACCTTACATACACCTTAACCTACCCAACTCCGCCCGCTGATCCCTAAACCCAACCCTAATCCTACCCATCTCCACCTCTTGGATCTTGATCCGACTCCTCCCCGTGGATCTCATTTACTGCATTGAGGTGCTACTGGAACATTGCCCAGAGCATCATACTCTCTCCACTGGCTTTTCGTTGTCCCACAGTGCATCCTGGTGGCATCACTTCCCTTGGTAAATAGCGCACAGGTTCCCCTGCTCCAGGGTCCAATTCTGACTCTTGTAGGTGCTTTCGATGGTGGACTGGGGTCATCATGTGCACTCTGATTGGTCTAAGGCTGCACAGCCCCATACGCAATGATGCACTATGTGTTGTGACATATTTGTCTCATAACCATCATTACAGTTTTGTGTGACTTTGTGCCTCAATAGACCTTCTATTGGCTCAGACCAGATGGACCTTTGTTGCCCATCTGCATCAATGAGCCTCGGGCGCCCAACAACCTGCCTCTGGTTTGTGGTTTGTCCGTCCTCAGACGACTGTTGGTAAAATCTTACCACCGCTGCCATTTCCTGACCCAGTCGCCTTGCCGTAACAGTTTGGCCCTTGTCAAAGTTGTTCAGATCTTTATTCCTGCCCATTATTACGTGAACTGATTGTTTGTTTACCATTATTGGGATTTATGAAAGTATTTTGTATTTAATGTAATGTAATGTAATCATAAAATATATTATATATTGGCTGCATTTAATCCATTCTGTTATGGTTAATGCACTTTCATATTTAAAAAATTATATAAATAATATTTTTATAATATGCTTATAATTTAAACTTTTATATTTTATCTTCAAAATGTTCTTCTAATTAATTTTGCGCATTATTTTTTAAGAAGATTTTTTTTTTTTGTTTTTTTTTACTTTATTTTTTGTGTGTGTGTGTGTGTGTGTGTGGGGGGGGGGGGGTTAGTTGGTTCTAAAGTTGACCTTCAATTTAGACAAAAATGTGTCAACTTATATGTATGAATCAGGATTTCAATACAGGCATATGCACTGTTAGTGAATGAGTTCAATAAGAAGAACAGTTGGTCTTGCTCAATATCACATGAGACATAACCTTTTCCAGTAAGAATTTGCTCACTGGATGTGGCCAGTAACTCTTGAACGGAGCCAGTGTTGTAGATACTGTTTTACCTCAAACTGTTTCCCGCAGATGTGCCACGGAGGTTGAGAGCTTGAGTGGGTGAGAACTGACCCACAGCACTTGGAGGTGTGGACATGCGGCTCTGAACTCCGTGCCATGGGCGGATGGAGTTTTGGCATTCCTCTAGTGGGTGATAATGTAATGAAGTGAGGGGAGGGTTCTGGGAGTGGGACCTCTCTGGCCTCTGTCTTTTCTGGACTGTGCACTCCCTACTGCCTGAATAAACATAAATGCCAGGCTCAAACATATCTACTTAAATAAATATACACACTGGTCCAGACTTTCACCACAGATGCTGACCACCCTCTTTGAGGGTCTCCATACATCAACTGCTTGTGCTTGAGCTTTGAATATAAATCTTCAAATTTAAAATCTTACTTCATATTTGTGTCAATGAATTAGGATTTTTCAAAGCTTTTTTGTGGTTTTCCTTGAACTTTTTTCAGCTTTTAAAATCAGTCTCTTATATATACAATATATTTGCTAAACAATATACTCTGCCATTCAAAAGTTTTGGATCTATTAGATTTTTTATGTTTTTCAAAGAAATCTCTTATGTGTACTATGGCTGCTATTATTTGATCAAAATTACAGTAAAAACAGTAAAACTGAAATATTATGATGTAATATTATTACAATCTTAATTGATTGTTTCCATTTTAATATATTGTAAATCAGTATCACATGATCCTTCAGATATCATGCAGAAATGCAGAAATATTTCAATTATTTTTCAATTATTATTATCAATGTTAAAATGTTATTATCAATGTTGTGCTGCTTAATATTTTTGTGGAAAGCATTATTTCAGGATTGGATAGATTAAAGGAGTAGTTCACTTTAAAAAAAAAAAAAAAAAAAACTTTTGCTGATAATTTACTCACCCCCATGTCATCCAAGATGTCCATGTCGAAAATTAAATTAAGGTTTTTGATGAAAACATTCCAGGATTTTTCTCCATATAATGCACTTTACTGGTAACCAAACGGTTCAAGGTCCAAAAAAAAAAACAGTTTCAGTGCAAACTGTTCAAAGGGCTTTAAACGACACCAGGCGATGAATAATGGCATTATCAAGTTAAACAATCGCTCATTATAAAAAAAACAAAGTTTAAGTTTTATAAGCTCAAATGCTCGCCTTGCTCTGTTTTGTGATGCACGTTCGTGACTCTCCTGTTCAAACTTGTTCATCAAAATGAACGAATCTTTTTCCGAGTCAGTTCGTTCATTTCGTTCGTTGAATCAACCAAATGACTCGAAAAAAGATTCGTTCATTATGATGAACGAGTTTGTTTGAAAGTGAACTACTAGTTTAGAATAAAAGTATTGATCTGAAATAGAAACAGTTTGTAACTTTATAAATGTCTATAATGTCATTTTAGATCAATTTAACGAACTCTTGTTGGATAAAAGTGTTAATTACTTAAATCGTACAAATCCGGTTTTTGGTCTAATGAGATTTGAATGTGGGCGGAGCTACCTGCCACACTGACAAAATGGCATCACGTGTTAATTAGAACATGGAAGTGATTCATGTCCTAACCTGACAAAAGAAGTGGCAATTAAAATATATATGAAGAGTTCAGATGCAAAAGCCTCTAAATGCCATTTTAAATTTTCTTCTTTAATGATGATTTTTATCAAACTTGTATATTTAAGTTCAGTAATTTCACTTAAACGGCAATGACAATTACCTATTAATTGTTATTTAGGTGAAATTACTGAACTTAAATATACAAGTTTGATAAAAATCATCATTAAAGAAGAAAATTTAAAATGGCATTTAGAGGCTTTTGCATCTGAACTCTTCATATATATATATATATATATACAGCAGGTTATTTTGTCAACTATTCAGTGTCAATTTATGCAGGGTCATGCTGGGTAGTCACGCCCACTTTAAAATCTCATTTGTCTAAAATCCCACTTTACATCAAACATAAAATATCTTTTTATTGACTCTAATTGACTGATGTACGCGTCATGTCGAACATCAGTTTGTTCACGCTAAACTAGAAACTGCTTATAGCTAGAAATGGGTTACACCACTAAATTCATATTTGTATCTTTCAGCTTCACGGCTACATGGAGAGTGAGCCTTTGACCCTACAGCTGTTCATTGGGACGGCAGACGACCGTCTTCTCCGGCCTCACGCCTTCTACCAGGTCCACCGTATAACCGGGAAGACCGTGTCCACACCAAGCCACGAGGTTATGCAGTCCAACACCAAAGTTCTTGAGATTCCTCTCCTGCCCGAGAGCAACATGAGGGCCATGTGAGTATATATCTCAGAAAGATGCTAAGAAAAAGAAAAAAAATGCAGAAAAGCCCGGTGAGGGAAATGTTTGTTCCACATAATTCTGTATATCCACAATGCATCCTGTGCATATTTCCTGCAATAAACAACCCTCCGTTTTACCGCCAATTCCCCTGTTGTGAAGGCAGTTGCTAAGCAGAAGTGTGTTTTTGTGTGCGCACGCTTTCGACAGAGCCCCAGCGCTGTGGGTTTCCCTTGTATGAGCTCCAGGGCTTGTGTTACAGGAGGCCTCTGGTCGCGTGGTGCCTGTAATGGCGCGCTGGGGTCTGTTCTGCAAGCCAGGCGGTAGCGGTCTTACTAGCTCAGCATTTTCTCTTCACTCTATAATGGATGTAACACTTAACTTATACACACACAAAAAAAAACAACCCCTCTGGATCCTGTTTCAGAGTAGCGTTCCCTCTCTGCCACGTTTCTGTAGTAAAGCCAAAAAATGGTTATGCCCCTGTTTCAGTGCAGTTTTTAAACTCTTTAGTATTTTATTTCATATATTCCTTTGATTGGAGAGAAAATTATATTTCGTTCCTTGTATATTGAGTTCGGGCTGGAAACTCAACGTGGGCTTCACATTTTTTAAAGCAGTTTTTTGAAAAAGGAATGACAAAATGTTACTCAACAAAAAATCAGGACGATAACTAGAACACAGTGTGCCCGTCTTCACCACGCAAACATGGGAATGTTAATATCTGTAGATGTAGTGTTGACAGATCACTCATGCAGTCATACTCTGTGATTGTTTCTCCAGTTTTTCAGACTTTTTTGTTTTTGCCAAAAAGTAAGCTTTAAGATTATTTCACACAGATGAATCTTAAATAAAGGGCTCTACATGTTTCTTCAATGGGATTCAAAACTTTTAAAAGGCTTTAAAGCAAGTATTTACACACGTTGGCTTTCTGGTCTATTTGGAGGTTTTGTACATTTAATGGAGAAAGTAAACTTTTCATGGATTTTTAACAACATCTCTGCCATGTCAGGAGCAGAAATTGGAAGGGAAGAGAGAGAGCATGTATTTATGCAGTGCAGAATAAGAGCCAGGCATAATTTTGGCAGAAGTGGTAATAAAAAAAAAAAAGTCATGCAATAAATTAAACGTTTACTTTGTTCCGAAAAAAATGTTTATTAAACAACTGTCTAACGATATTAACCACACATTTTTGTACTTCTGAAAGGATTTGTTGAGTCTATTCCTCAAACATTAACATTCTTACTGTGCCACAGAATCGACTGCGCTGGAATTCTCAAGCTGCGTAACTCAGACATCGAGCTCCGGAAGGGCGAGACAGACATCGGACGGAAGAACACGCGTGTGAGGATGGTGTTTCGTGTCCACATCAACCAACCTAATGGCAGGATGGTGTCCTTACAGGCGGCATCTAACCCCATTGAGTGCTGTGAGTCATGCCACTAAATCTCACTAGATCTTTTTTTTTTTTGTGTGTGTGCATTTTTCTTTTCTTCTTTTAAACAATGCGACTAACATTGCAATTAAGCTGTATTTTTTATCAGTTAAAGGGATAGTTCACCCAAATAATATTTTATCATTTACTGTTTACATTGTCAGTAACCAAACAGTTGATGGGACACATTGACTTCCACAATATTGTTTTTTTTCTAAACTGTGGTAGTCAATGGGTCCCAACCACTGAACCAAACCTATGATCTTGCTAGCGCTATCCTCTACTGACAAGAATGGTTTAATTAGATGGATTGAACATTTCTGAATGTTTTAGAAAGTACAGAATTAACTATAGTGTAAGTAGTTTGCAGTGTTCATGTAACCATTACATATACAGTTATGTCATGTCAATCATATATCATATTGTGTTATATATAATACAATTCAAAGGATTAGAAAATTGCTAATTTATACTTTTATTTAGCAAAAATGCATTTAATTGATCAAAGCAGACAGTAAAGACATTTATATTATTATGAGAGATTTATATTTAAAAAGAAATGCTGTTCTTTTGAACTTTCTATTCATCTTGGGGTGGGGGGTGTGAATGATCATAGTGTCAACACAAATATTAAGCAGCAACTGCAATATATTTAATATAATATAATATATAATAACACTGATAATAATGTTTCTTGACCAAATCAACTTATTCAATGAAGAATACAGAGAATCCTATTTCTGAAAGATCATGTGACACTGATAACTGATGTAATTGACGCTAAAACTTAAAGGAGTAGTTCACTTTTAAAAAAAACTTTTGCTGATAATTTACTCACCCCCATGTCATCCAAGATATCCATGTCTTTCTTTCTTCAGTCGAAAAGAGATTAAGGTTTTTGATGAAAACATTTCAGGATTTTTCTCCATATAATGCACTTCACTGGTAACCAAGCGGTGAACGAATCGGTTCAAAATGAACTAATCTTTTCCCGAGTCAATTCGTTCATTTCGTTCGTTGAATGAACCAAATGACACGAAAAAAGATTCGTTCATTTTGATAAAAGAGTCACGAACGCGCATCACAGAACAGAGCAAGGTGACCATTTGAGCTTATAAAACTTAAACTTTGTTTTTTTTTTTTTTTAATGAGCGATCGTTTCACTTGATAAGACCATTATTCATCGTCTTGTGTCGTTTAAAGCTCTTTGAACAGTTTGCAGTTTGCACTGAAACTGTCTTTTGGACCTTGAACCATTTGGTTACCAGTAAAGTCCATTATATGGAGAAAAATCCTGGAATATTTTCATCAAAAACCTTAATTTATTTTCGACTGAAGAAAGAAAGACATGGACATCTTGGATGACATGGGGATGAGTAAATTATCAGCAAAACTTTTTTTTAAAAGTGTACTCCTTTAAGCTTTGCCATCACAAAAATAAATTAAAGTTTCACAATATTATTGTTTTTACTGTGTTTTTTGATCAAATTAATGCAACCTTGTTGAGCACATGATATTTAGGGCCCAAGCCCTGAAAGGGCGAAGGCCCTATTGTTTTCCTTGCGATTATTTTTCTTCTCTATTATTATAATAATTATTATTTTACTACCTTTTGGGCACTTTTGGGGCCCTTAACGTGCTCGAAAACTCTTGAAACTTTGCACACGGGTCAGAACCCGCGGCCATCAGAGCCGGGCTGAAGCTGGTACCTGGGCGTGGCAGGGGGGCTCGTCAGCGCCCCCTGGAACGGGGTCCGAACACTCGGTCCATAACTCAAACACGCTTGCATGTAATAATATGAAACTCGGTACACATGTTGATCTCATCGTTTCATCTATATCTCGCGCTCTTACTTTTTACCCCAGCCCAACAGGAAGTCGGCTATTGAGGTTTGTTTGTAAAACGCTCGCAATGGTATTTGAAATACTCCTCCTAGAGCTTTGATCCACATTCGACGAAACTCGGTCAGCGTGAAGTCAAGACATTGAGGATGAAAGTTTGCGAGGGGATTTTTGATATCTCGAACGGTTTGTCCGTGGCGAGGAAACGAAATCATGGCGAGAAACGTGAAACAGGAAGTGTGTTATAACTTCAGCATACATTAACTGATCTTGATGAAACTTCAGCAGTGTGCTCGCTGTAAGAGGACGATCACATGGATGTGACTATTGTGAGTAAAAGTTATAGCGCCACCAACTGGCAGCAGGAAGTGTGTCACTTTCAAAATGCTTTGAAATCACCCTTTTATTTTTACCCGATTTGCTTCAAACTTCATCTGTATAATGTAAACATACGGCAGATGTAGACCTGTGAATGGATTCTTGATATCTTTGATACTGTTGCCGTGGCAACGCATCAAACTTTACCCTTCTTTTAGGATGCTTTTAGGATGCTTTTGAGACCCTTAGCATGCTTCAAATTGCATGAAACTCGACAGACACATAACATTTATTAGCCAGTAGACATGTGCAAAGTTGCAGAAACGGGCGTGGTGAGGCTCAGTAGCGCCACCTTTTGACAAAAGTGGGGTGGTTAGTTTTAACTAGAGTTACAAAAATTGGTATGTATATTGTACTCCTCGAGCCGGACAACTTTCTAATTGACACTTATTAGCTAGGACCCACAGAAAGTCAGATATTTTTGTTTGAATATGGCCACTCTGAGCCTACATGTCTCTGTGTCTCTGTGTCTTTGGCTGGCTGGCTGGCTGGCTGTCTGTGTGTGTGTGTGTGTGTGTGTGCAGGGGGAGGGGGCTTAACCATTTCACTGCTGTGTGTATGACCTGCATAAAGAAAATACATTTCTCAAGCCTGGTATTTTTTAATTAAGTTTTTATTTTTATTTTTTTATAAGTAAAGGCATATAACCAGTTTAATTGTAGTGAATTGACAATAGTTTTATATAATTAGTTTATTAATCAGATTAACTTGGTCAATAAACTTGGTCTGAAAATTTGGTCCATAAATCAAACACACTTGTATGTAATAATATGAAACTTGGTACACATATAGATCTCATCGTTTCATATATACTTCACACTCTTACTTTTTACCCCAGCCCAACAGGAAGTTGGCTATTTAGGGTTGTGTTTAAAACACATGCAATGGAATTTAAATTATTGCTCCTAGAGCACTGAACCAAATTCGCCGAAACTCGATCAGCGTGAAGTCAAGACATTAAGGATGAAAAAGTGCCACGGGATTTTTGATATCTCGAACGGCTTGGCCGTGGCGAGGAAACGAAATTATGGCGAGAAACATGAAACAGGATGTGTGTTATAACTTCAGCATACATTAACTGATCTTGATGAAACTTCAGCAGTGTTTTCGCTGTAAGAGACCGATCACATGGATGTGACTATTGTGAGTCAAAGTTATAGCGCCACCAACTGGCAGCAGGAAGTATGTCACTTTCAAAATGCTTTGAAATCACTCTCTTATTTTTAACCGATTTGCTTCAAACTTCATCTGTATAATGTAAATACACGGCAGATGTAGACCTGTGAATGAATTTTTGATATCTTTGATACTGTTGCCGTGGCAAAGAAACAAACTTTAACATTCTTTTTTGATGCTTTTGGGACTCTTAGCATGCTTGAAATTGCTTGAAACTCAACAGATACATCACATTTATTAGCCAGTAGACATGTGCAACTATGGCAAAAGATTAAAGTAATGTCAAAAAAGTAAACACTAAAAGCCTCATATCTTCTAAAAATGTAATTATACATCATTTGTTTCTAAATTAAATTATACAAATATTATAACTTCCCCAATTTTTCCTTTTTTTCATTTAAGAATTATGTTTACGTTCAAAAACAGCCAGAATTGTTGTAAAATTCAGAAAAAAATAATAATCTGAGTCATACGTAGTGCTATACTGCCCTCTTGTGTTCAATATCAGGTAGGCCTATTGTGTATTCCCACCGGTTAATCAACGTGTGACTCCGCTGGGACTTGGGAGCTTTTAAATCGCTTACTTAAAACCGAAAGTCAAATACGGATGTCCGCACAAGACATTAATGGTGTGGAGTAGAGCGAGCATTTTAAATAAATTCCTATTAAGTAGGATTGAACTACACAGAAAGAATGTTCACTCTGTTCTGCTGGTTCCTCGCTGGTGGATCATATGATTACTTTGTCATAATCTATGACAAAAATGCTATTATAAACTATATTAATAAATAGATAATACACATTGCTCTTATTTTTGAAAAATACATTCATGAAAAAACAAGATAACAAAAAATCATACAAGAATATAGCCATGGCTGCTATAAATGTTTGAAATGCATAGGACAGATGTTTAATGACGCAGCAACATATAATTGAAAGGCAATTAATAATCTGTCATTACGTCACTGCATTATGATATTACGGCTCCAATACGGTGCAGCACAAAGCACTTATGTGCATCCCGAGCGGAGAATGATGTGCTTGAAGCCACATGAAGTTACAGCGCAGTGAGTCCGTATTGAAAAGTTCAAAGCACAAAGGAAATACATATTTATGAACAGTGTATTATACATTATCTATCTATGCAATAGTTTATTGAGCCTTTTCCTTTAAAGTTTTAAATTTCAGTTACTGTGTGCGTGAAGAACAATTATAGTGCTCTGACTCTAGTGTTGTGATCTAACCGACAGCGTCCGACACCCGGTAGAAAGTAACACGGTTAAGTTACAGCAATAAAGTCCAGCAAGAAAAAGTTTCTTCATTCGAAAATAGACCTTTAGACCTTTATCTTAAAGATCCAGTATAATAGGATTAACATTCAATCATCTTGAAGATCGTTTCATCATTGACTGTAACCGAATGTGACGTGCTGTTTGAATGCTGAATGGAGAATGACTGACAGGCGCAGAGAAGGGAAAAGTTTGGTGTTTCTTGAATTTAATGACTTAAATATAATTTCTATATCACATAATAGCTTCAGAACACTAATAATACAGTACACAAAAACTTTATGGTACTTTAGAAAGTTTTTTGTGCCTTTGTGCCTAACATAGAATAGTATATATATGCACAATATAGAATTTGAATCAGCCTCGTCAAAAGATGGCAGTGTCAGAGCCGATACCGATCCTGAGTATCTAATCGCGCACTTCTTTTCAACAGTCAAATTGAAATTGAAATT